>BGPR01004098.1:0-119569 GCA_013235015.1 Araneus ventricosus
TGCAAAGTTTGGTTGAAATTGTTGCTCGTAGTTTAGAGGAGATGTGCTAATATACAACACACACATACACACATCCTTCGCATTTAACTACTTTTATTTATATTAAGATATAAAAAACATAAAATGTATGTACTGTCTCTGTCACAAACTCCTCTCTAAACGGTAGAACGGTAGCGACATGTAATATTCAAACGGTACTGGGGTACATTTCCCTAGGTCAACCGCGCTATTTTCACTCTCTCGGAATTATTGTTTTGTTATTTAATTAAACAACGAAAATTGAAGCCTCTTAAGCCTAATTATTAAACGTTTTTCTCCAATAACTTGAAATATCTATCGTAAGAAAAATTATTTTTACACTATCTTATAGAGAGCAAAATATTAATCTTTTTTGTTATTACATTACGGTAGGACGTTTTTCCTCATTGTAATTTAAGTTTGCAAAATGAAATTTTATCGATTTTTACAATATTTTATTTCATAAAATTAAATTCAAGCTAATTTATTGTTAATCAACCTTTCATTCACGTGCATTTGCCACTGTTAGTTAAGAAATATAATCCTTTCATTTCCAAGGAGTTCTTTTCATTTCGTAGATGTCGTAGCATATTCCTTTTTGAATATGATTGACACAGTAATCAATTCACGCTGTGCATGGATTTAATTACTTCCTTCTATGAGCTGTTATAATTTTTAAAAAATGTTTAAATGATTCCTTATGAGTGTATTAAATCTTTCGAGGTTACTTATCGTTCCGATCGAATTGAGAGAAACTAGGAGAAAGAAAAAAATGTGTTTTTTACCAGACACTCTCACAAGAAGTCTTCCTAAACGATGAATAGTATAGAGATTAAATTCTGTGCATGCCATTCTAAGGTCCATGTTGATCAATATTCTCACTTTTAAAAAATCAGACACTTCTAAAAAATATTTATTCAGATAACAAAAAGTAGTTCAATTATTTTCGGCGCTTTTTCTAAGTTTTTCGCCAATAACTTTGAAGTATATATTGACACTAAGATGATTTATATACCACGCAGAGCCAATAGAGTAGGAAAATTTTTCTTCATACTGATCTGAATTTAAATGACATAATCGTTCTTTTCCCAATTCTTCATAAATATTCTCGAAACTTCATTTAAACAAAATCTGTAACAATGCTTTCTATTTATTGTAATTAAATTAAACAGATTCTATTGTTTTATCAAATGCTTCATCATTCCCATGTTTCTGACACAGTTGCAAGATATGATAAAAAAAATATTACTGTCGTTGAATATTTACTCGAAAGGGAGAATTTTTTCCGCTTTATTTTGTAGAAGCGTACATCTTTCAATGAGCCAGTAAATGATGTTAGTTATATTATCTCATGCGATGCTTTATTTAATTTTTGTAAATTTTGTAAATCGATCCCAATGAGTGTAAAATATGGTCATAGATGAGTCCAGTTTGAACTGGAGGGAGAGACTCATGAGAAAGAGAAAAGAACACTATGTGTTTTTCCGGTCAGTCACACAACACTCAAAAATAGATTGTAGTTCGGATAATGGCAATAAAAATCAAGATATGAAAGAGATTCTGTTGTCGCCGGAGCAATGATGGGGAGGGGAAAATAGAGTACCAGGGACTGCTAGATTGTGCCATGTGATTCAAACTACGGAGAGAAAAAGAAGGAAGGGTTTAACTGCTGGATGAGGGGGTCAGACAACACGGGGGGTACGACCGAAAATCAACGAAAGACGCTTCTGCGAAAAACTGTTTTATAAATTTTAAAATCTTATAAGAACTTAGACTTAAAATTTTCTTTATCCCGAGCAACGCCGGATATATCAGATAGTATATATAGAGAGAGATTTCTATTGCAAACAAGCGATATGCATACATACATAAAAAAAATACAATGGAAGCGGCTTTGTTATGAAAGTTTCTATAAAACTTAAATGAAAAGATCATTAGTGTTTCGTAATTTGTGTGAAAATTAAAAGAAGTCTTTTAGTGGTTAGAGTTCTACTTTTATATAAATGAAAGATCTTTTTTCTGGATTAAAAACATAATTGTACTTTCCGAGCTCAGCTAGAAATGTTGTAGTTCTTTGTATGTTAATAATTAAATATTATAAAACCTTACATTGAGATTTTTTAAAAATGTAATTTTAAAATCTTGGTAAGAAAATGGGCAATTTTAAAAAGTAAGAATTATTTTTTTAAAAAAAAGCAAAATATCAGCAGTGTTTGAAGTTCTCTAAAGCCTTTTTCTTGTTTTGAAAGCATACAGAACCTCATTATTTGACAGATGTGAAAGTATTTCGTTTTTGTGAACCAATAATTGGTGTCGTTTAGTTAACTTGCTTGTCACACACATAATAAATAAGACTTCGTATCTTTAGAAGATAATTTCAAAGAATTAAAAGGATAGAATAAAAAAATAACGCAAAAGTGAAAGCGATGAATTAGAAAGCTAAAAGCATCAATGATTATATTTCATTTAGTAAGTGATTTTCATTATAATTTCTGTAGGTTTCTTATATAATTCAAATAAATATTATTTTCCAAGACAGAGAGAAATTGTGCGACATGCTTGACCATGGTGATTAATATTTGAAATGCGACAGTATTTTTTTCTGTGGGCATTATTTCTGCGTATCAATATTTTGAAATTAAATCTAAATTTTTTACTTTTATTATTTCCTGTATAATTTTACGCCATTTCTTTTTATATTAAGATAAGTTTTGGTCCAAATTATTGATATTCAAAATGGCTGTTTTATTTCAAGGTGCCGAAACTACACGGATAGATCCAAAAAAGGTTTAGAAGGGTAATATTTTTTTTATTTACAATAGACAGAAAATACAAAAGGAAATTAAGAGGCATACTTGCCTATCACTTTTCCACATAATCACCAAGTCTATTTAGGCACTTATCTGAATGCAAGACAAAGTTGTTTAACTCGACTTGGTGGTAATCACGATCCTGTCCATTGAGCCAGTTCTCGGCAGCTGTTTTGACATCACTGTCTGAAGATAACCTTGTTCCAGATAAGCGTTCCTTCAGTTTCGGAAAAAGGAAATAGTCACTGAGTGCCAAATCTGGGATGTATGGGGGGTGACTCCAGACTTCTGACTTGAACTTTTGAAGCAATTCTTGAGTTTTGCGAGCAGTATGGTCATGGCATTGTCATACCTGTGGATGACACCATCATTCAACATGAAAGAGCGTTTGCGTCGGATGGATTCACGTAATAAGCTTCGCTTATCAAAGTGGCACGAGCGAGACCACTTATCTAAGCGTCTTACCATTTCAATCGCTCTGACGCGTCTGCGGACTTACACTACCTACTTGCACAGTCACTGTAAAACAACTAGCACCATCTGTCTCCACTCTGAGGAAAATGTTCCATTCACAATAATTACTTTTTCAAATGCTGTTGCTTGAAAACTTTTTTTTATCCATCCTCGTATACAAGTTTCTAAAAGGCGTATAAAGGAACGAAAATATTGATATCCGATTACATGAAAACAAATAACAGAGCATTATAAACGCATTTTCAGCATTTCAAAACAAATTCAAAGAAGTGAATATACGTTTATGTTCCTGTATGACAGACAGGAAACAAGAAAGACTGATGCAAAATAATGAATGATAAATTTATTTTCAAAATTTAATTCCTCCAACAAGTAATTTTTAGCCGTTGATGTTTACTTTTGGTTCACAGTCTTGTTTTAATTATGTACTGAAAATTCCGTTCTCTGTAGTTTTTCAAATATTTTCTGAATTTTTCAAACATTGATTTTGTAAATACGATGCACGAATAAATTATTAAGGTCGCCAATAATTTGTGGCACACATTTTGGATGTTTGCGAAGGCCATTAATTTTTATCTGTTTCAAAGCATTCTTCTATTATCTGGAAAAATAACACTAATTGAATCTCGGGGCTATATAAAAAGCTTGGTTGCTATTTTTCTTGCTGGGAAATCAAGCAGATTTCCTGCGTCTGGTAACCAGTCTAGCTTGTTTGTATGAAGCCCATTTGTATAATGCTGAGTCATATCTCTAGAGAATAAAAAGCACAATGAATCGATCAATACAATGTATTACCGATGAAGAAATAATATAATTTCACTGCTTGTAGTATATATTGTTTCAGTTGGTATGATAATTCTTACGTGAAAAGTACGCTTTTGTTAGAATGAATTTAGCACATTTACATGATTTACTGCAGTATATTTCTTATATTTTCAACATTACATATATTAATGACATGAAAACTCCTTGAATCTTTTGCACTCATTTTTAGCCCATTGCAATTAGGTAAAATAGGAGGAAAATTTATATAGTTTTGAAACTTTGGTCAAATACTTCTTTGACCTCAAGGATATGAGAACCGAAAAGTTTCCACCCCTCAGGGGGGAGCTTCCCCCTGGGGGGCAAAAACTGTAAAGAAGTAGGGTGTTTGGTCAGTTTTTCCTAGATTTCTCCAACCCTACACATTCATTGTTAAAAATAGTATATATGAATGTTGTAGAGCATAAAATGCTGCGTCGAATGAGTACCAACACTATATATTTTGTTCCAGTAGTGCGTTTACAAACTCTTATCAAATTTGCAGTGATTTTTCAATTTTCAAAAAAAAAAAATCATTATTCTTACAAAAGACGACGCATACAATAAAAGATTCTGTCTAAATAAGGTTTGTATGTATAAGTATTCACTTTTGTAAGCACATACATATGTCGGTACACCAATACCAGAGCGCTAGTGTGGTGTGGAAGTTAGGAGGGAGCGTACAAGTAGTCAATTGCAATTAGCCAAAAAAACGACAAGTAGGAGAAAAATTTATAAAGCTTTGAAACTTCGGTCAAATACTCTTCTGACATCAAGGAAACGGGAACCGTAAAGTTTCCATCCCTAAGGGGACAACTTTCCCCCTAATCCCCCCCCGAACCTGCAAAAACCATCAAAGCACAAAATGATCGTACGCAGCTTATAAAACAATTATTAACATTGTTTATATTTTTAACTGCAATAAATTATTTTCATAAATATTCTAATTATATGCTGGCCCTATTTTTCGCACGGAAATTTATTTCTATGAATAAAAAAATGAACAAAAAATGAAAGTAAATCACAGAATTATAGTTGTTTCTCAATAATTTTTCATTTGTTAAAGTATTAAATTAACATGAGTCTATTTATTATATCTGAGATATTATTCATATCATTGACCTTGAATAGCGGATATACCGAAAGCAGTGTTAACACAAAGGTTATAGAACGCCAAAGGTGCATGATGAAGCGTACCTCAAGAGAAATCATTTTTAATGAAAGTACAGTTCTTCTTGACTCTCAGAGACAATTTCTAAGCAATCTTGCAAATAAGGATCGTTTCATTTCGCAACTCGCTAGCCACGAGGAGAAAGTAGGCATATGCACGCTTATAGCAACAAATTATGCTGATGTACATATAGTGAAGACCGCTATAGAGACATATGAGAAGATTAAGAAGCAAGTTCTTGTAATTGGCCAAGATATTGATCTTCTTGTTTTACTTACTGCTCTTACTCCAGACGATATGGATATTCTCATGCTGAAAGAGGGTAAGGGTAAAGTCAAAGATAGGTTCTATAGCTCTAAAGATCTGCAGAATTTTAATCTTGTGATAGATTGCAAAAAATCCATTCTCTTCCTTCATGCAATTAGTGGTTGTGACACAACTTCAGGGTTCTATGGAAAGGGGAAACTACAAGCAGTGCAATTGTTCAACAGCAATAAATACCTGCAAGATATCCCTGAGATCTTTAGTTATCCAAAATCTAGTTATACTGACATCGAAAGATCAGGAGAGAAGTTCATCATCGTATTGTACAGCAACACGAAGAAAAAGGAAAATAGCTTGAATAAGATGAGTTATGACTGTTTCAATAAACTAGTAGGTCAAGCGAGTTCTGCTATTCTTCTCTCCAAGTTACCTCCAACCACAGAAGCTGCACATCAACACTGCCGTCGCACATTCCACCAAGTGCAAACATGGCTAGGAGAGTGTTTGAACCCATCGGGCTGGGGATGGAAGTTAGTGAATAAATCGTTGACGCCCATATACACTACTAAAGGATCTGCGCCAGCTAAAATAGTGTCTCTAATTACTTGTGGATGTAATAAAGGCTGTGGGAAAAAATGTGTCAGAGCTAACCTGCGATGTACTACTTCATGCAGGAACTTCCGAGGCTAAAGCTGCATTAATAACGAAGCAATAGACATCATCGAAGAAGATAATGATATCATAAAAGTAAGCAGGAGAAATTACATTATTATACATTATCTATAAAGAAATAATTTTAATCCCAGTTGTATTGCTAAATGAAATAATTTGTATTGAAATGTTGTAGTAAATATTTTTTCCCACTTTCGATACTCTTTAATTCTGGATTTGTGACTATCTTTCAAATTTTCAGTTTAAAGAAAGTTATGTGTTATTTGATGTTAGAAAGGCATGGGTTTTAATCTGTGTTACAGGTTTTCTCTCCTAAAATTAAATGCAGTTAAATAAAGAAAGTCATTGACTCGTCCACCTAGACTTTTAAGAACATCAGTGATTTTGATAGTTTATTAAAACATTTAATTGACACTTTAAAATTAATTATATAAAAAAATAAATAATTTTTGCTGTTTTTTACAGAAAAATTATATCAGATACAAGCTTAAATTTCTCGTCATAATTTATAGAGAACTTAATTACTCATATTTACAAATAATCATAATTATTGCTTGTTTTATACGCAAGATATAGCCTTTTCACGGTTTCTCTTTTTCGAAGTTTTGGGGGGGGGGGGGGGAACCCCCCCCCCCCCCCCAAGGATGGAAACTTTACCGCTCCCGTTTCCTTGATGTCGGAAGAGTATTTGACCAATGTTTCAAAACTTTATCAATTTTTCTCCTATTTGTCATTTTTCGGTCTAATTGCAATGGACTACTTGTACGCTCTCTCCTAAATTCCACACCACACTAGCGCTCTGGTATTGGTGTGCCGACATATATATGTGCTTACAAAAGTGAATACTTATACATACAAACTTTATTTAGACAGAATCTTTTATTGTATGCTTCGTCTTTTGTAAGAAAAATGATTTTTTTTTTTTGAGAATTGAAAAATCATTGCAACTTGGATAAGAGTTTGTAATCGTGCTACTACAACAAAATACATAGTGTTGGTACTCATTCGACGCATAATTTTATGCTCTACAACATTCATATATACTATTTTTAACATTGAATGTGTAGGGTTGGAGAAATCTAGGAAAAACTGACCAAACACCCTACTTCAGTTCACTTTCCCCCCCCCCCGGGAGGGAAGCTCCCCCCTGAGGGGTGGAAACTTTTCGGTTCTCATATCCTTGAGATCACAGAAGTATTTGACCGAAGTTTCAAAACTATATACATTTTTTCCTCCTATTTGCCATTTTTCGGTCTAATTGCAATGGAGTATTTGGGGATAAGTTGCTTACGTTCTTTTTATCATGAAGAAAATTTTAATATCATAGTTTGAGACTCTTCTGTCTTGGGAAATTTTACCAAATACTAATTATACATTTACAGTTTGGAGCGAAGTCATGAAAATCTTTTTTTAATTGCAATTTTAAAGAAAACTAGAGGCTTTACTTTTTCTAATTTATTAAAACCGTTTAATGCCTCTATTTCTATTTCCAATACCATTGGCGATATTTCTAATACCATTGGCGAATGCTGTATTAATAGAATAACAATTGATGATACCTGATAACTAGGATATATATTTTTGGAAGGTCACCTGAATTAAAAATATATGTAAAGAGACAAGAAATATTCACAACAACAAATAAGAGTTTTAGTAAGCTTTTACCTTTCGTACTTTCTTCAATTTTGTAATTGGCATTTTGTTACTTGTAAATAACAGTGATACTCTAGGATAAAAGGGATCCTTATGATTCATTCTGAACATACGCATTACATTTTTATGGTTTGCGCCGGAATGAGCAAGACGAGCATTAGGAGGATGCACAGCTCATGTGTCACCCTCTCCAAGCTGATTCATCTGTAGACGTCCCCTGTTCATCTGACCATAGTATGATCGTGAAGTATATCAATATTGCTTTTAATTTATCTATTGACTAAGACACAGACGCGAAAACTTCTTATTTTTCTATGATACGATGCTTCATTGAAAAGTCAGAAGTTTTTCTTGCTTTATGTATTGTGATAATTAAACTAATTGATATTTTATTAATCACGTTGATTAATCACATTGTAAACATCTTACTAGCAATTATTCGCACATTATTCACTAAATTAAACCAGATTCACTATGAGATGATTATAATAGCGGTTTGAATGAATTTTAAATGTTGTTTTCTTTCAGCCGTAATTTGTTTATTAATATTATCCTCATTTACAGATAAAAAAAATTATTTTAATGTGATTTATGTACAAGAAAGCAAAAAAAGGATATTAAGCTCACAAATGAAATCAAAATCCTAAACCTAAAGTGAAAATAATTATTTCCTACATTTTTTATATTTTATTTTTAACCTATCTTTTATACCTTGTTATTCATTCATCCAACAGATTAAATAAAAGGAATAAAGACCAATATTTGCTACTCGTGATTAAATAAATGTCCACAGGGCATTTTTCCCTCCATGTTACACGGCTTTCGTTTCATTCTTTTTTTTTTTCAATTCATATTAATGCATTTTAGTTCAAGTACAAAATGAACATTCACAATCTTTCTTTGTTAAAAAAATTTAATAGTGCTGTTAAAAGAATCATTCATTAGCGCGAGTGTGTTATTACTTGTTTGAAAGACAAAGAAGATTTTAAAAAATAGAAACGGGGTTTTTTATTATTATGAAAGGATGAATAATAAGAAAGACTTGATTTACTTCCCTTTAATAAACAGGTCACATCACTGCAATTAAAAAAAGAACATCAGTTTCCTACATAAAATTCTGCAAGATTAGAATGATATAAAACTAAAGAATGAAATCAATGTGATTTCCGGAGATACTGAGATTAAATAGGGCTAGAAAATATTTTTGAAATATAAATATTTTTTAAGCTGCAAATATGCTAAGTAATCTCAATTTTTTCTCTTCCCAAAATGGCGACAAAAATTTGGACGCTAAAAAGAATGACGAGAAAAACATTAGCAAATAAGATGTCGAAAAACGTAAAACATCTTAACTAAAATTTAAATCAAATATTCAAACATAATTCATTGACTACTTATACTTTTTAAAGAGATAGCATATGAATGAAAAAAATTTAGCAGATGATTTAAAAAATTAATACCTTCATAGATATTTTAAAAAATACTTTTGTAAAAGGTTTATTGGTATTTAAAGAAATTAACACTCCAAGCATTGAAACTTTTTCAGACTTCAAGAGGAAATTGTTTTGTTCGACGAATATAGTCCGTTTGAGCAAGATTATTTTTTTAATGAAAGAGTTTAAAAAGAACCTGCTAAGATCCCAACTGTGTGTTAAATTAAAAATATATTGAGTTAATTCTACATAATTTTCTTCTTATGATTGAATTTTTGATGTTAAAATTGTTATAATTTTAGATGGTGTGAGGTTCCTTTGAAGTTCCGTATCTCCAAACATACAATGTCTAATAGTTAGGGATATTATATTTCAGAACAGGTTAATTAAAGGAAATAAAGTTTTATTCCTAAAAGTTTAAAAGAGTTTGCATTTAAAACTTGATTATTTACACTTGGTTTCTTTAAATACTCTCAATTTATTCCATCTTATGAAAAAATAGTTCATAACAGGGTTCCATATTATGAAACAATAATTCATAAGAGGATTCCATATTATGAAACAATAATTCATAAGAGGATTCCATCCTACGAAACAATAATTCATAAGAGGGTTCCATCTTATGAAACAATAATTCAGTAAATTCTTTTAATTTCAAGACACTTAAAATGACCAGATTTAAGTTATCCCACGGTTTAAATAAGAATCCAAGATTCTAATTTAATATTTCATTAAAATAAACCTACAAAAGACAAATTAATTTTCGAAATAAATTCCCAGTTTTTGGTGGAATCTTTTAAAGCGTGAAATTTTTTGTCATGAAGTGCCAATCAGCCAAGAATTGAAATATTTTTTATATAATGTAAAATAATTACAATGTTCCTTGAGTATCATTATGGTAGTTTTGGTTAATTCATACAAATTAAAAACATATATTTTTAATTTTAATGACGTAATTTTTTAAAACAACTTTTTCTAAGGCAGAATTCTTTAGTATTTTCATAATGAGATTTCCTTTGAATATAAGCTATAAAAGGAAACCCACATCGTTTTACAAAGTAAAAGTAATTGATGCAATTTGCAATTAAATATTTCATTTTTGGATGAATTTTTTAAACGAAGCAATTCTATCAGCGTCGACTTTTGAAACTACAATAAATTCTGCAGAACAAACAACATTCTACAGAATATGCAGTATTTAAACACAATTCCTGGGGTGAAAAATTTATCAGTGGCATTCAAATCGGAATTAAAATCCATGAATCCGTGAACGTGAAGATTTTCTTCAAATAATATGTTACTCATTTTGTATTTTATGGACCGGAGACGAAGTATTTATTGATAGATGGAAGAGCAAAACACGAAGGAAACAAAATCGCAGAATGGCTAATGTTATTTTGTCTCGAAGAGGTAGCACTAGAACACATGGTATTCAATCTTTTGCTGCGAACTGAGAAGCATCGTTACGTCTCGCTACGAACACTGTCCATCCATTTTATAAAATAAATTTCCTAAGGCTCAGATTTATCACTGGGTCTGCGACACATATTGTGCGAGATTTCTTTTAGATAGTGGAAAAACTGTAGAGATAGAGAACTCAAAGCACTGCTTACTGTGTATTACCGAGAGAATTTCGGAATTGATTCAAATATGAGTATGGAGGGAAGTTTTCTGCATTAAAACGGTTACTAGGTTCTGTATTTAAAGAGTTACTATTTCTGATGGTTCCGTCTGATTGTCGCCATCTTGTTTCATTGAAACCACTGATAAGAATAAAATATGAATGAAATTTTAAAAATGTCACAGGAATTCGGGCTTACAAAATCTATTTTAAAGACATTCGTGATTTTGAAAACTTTCGAAATAATGTACAGAAATGTAGCAAAATTAATTGATTTTAATTATCTATCAAAATACTAATAAGAATTTCATCAGCGTTAAATTTTTATGCTTTTGAATCGCACTTTTAAAAGATAGTATAAAAGTGAATATTTTTAGAGAAATTTCATGATCATTTTACATGTGAACATTTTTAGACATGTTCTTTATATGCAATAAATAAAATTTATATTTAGATGTTTACAATGAATTTAGCATTTCATAAAATATAGTCAATTCTCTTAATTTTATAGAAAAAACATATGTAAAAATTAATTAATTATTTTGAGTTGTAATTAGTTTTAATATGTAAATTATTATTAGCTGAAAAGTTTAATTACTATATTTCATATTATTCATGATTTATTAAATTATTAAAATCTTATATATCTTCCATTATTAAAGAATCTTTCTGCTCAGCACTTTTAATAGTTAAATATAAGGGAATAACTCAAACTTCATCACATGCAAAAACATTCAGTACATTTTTGTTTTGTGTAATCATTAAAATTCACTAAAATATACTAACATATCCCTGTCCACTGTTTGTGTTTTTAAATTCATTTCCTGATCCTTTATACGGTTAATGTTTTCAGCTTATAAAAATTTAAATCTTGAAATTGCCTTAACCATATTATTACTATTAATATAAAAATTGGTGAACCTGCTGTCGCCGTAGCTGCTAGTTATAAGTAAATGAAGCACATAATATGTGTTTTGCCTTTATAATATAATTATATTTTTAAAAGCAGATTAATGAAAATATTTAGATGTCCGTACGTTTTCTGTAACGCAATTGTTTTGAATATTTCATTTCCGTTATCATAGAGACAATTTTAATAGTGGTCACGTTATCGAATCTGCAACCGGCCGTTGTGTTTCGTCTTTTACACTGCTTTTGCAGCTACTGACTCATGCATTGCACATATTCATTGTGCAATACATGAGTGAAGCTATATACTCACCATTTCTTTTAGAATAGCAGCTTGTCTGAAGAATTAGTTTGCCACATTTTGTCTGAATTAATGAGAAAAAATAGAAATAAAATTGATAATTAACCGGTCTAGTAATTCTCTATGAAGGTAGATGGCAGAACGAGCCGGCTATGAATAGGTTTTGTAATAGTTCCTCTAACGTTTGATGTACGCGTATGCTTACGGGGTCAACCATTCAGAAGGATTCTGGATGCGAAACGAATAAGTTGTCCATGCGTCTGGAGAGAGCAAGCAGGTTTTGGGCATTGCCCATCTTGCATTGGGAAATGGTCTGGTAATAGTAATAATGGCATAACTCTCTCAGCTTTAAATCCTCTCTTCAAACTTCATTGTTAATATTCATTTATCTGTATTTGTGTAAATATTACTTAATGTTTTAAGAAAGTTACTTAGTTTTTTACTGCTGACTAGTTATTCAACCCTAAAATCCACTAGATAACTCCGACCAATAACCCTCCTCCCACATGTATATGCATGTTGAATCCGCATGATCTGTTAAAGGCACATTAAAATTGGCACGCACTCATTATATACCAGGGGTAGGGAACCTGCGACCTTAAGTCGGCTTGTGGCCTTTCTGAGTTTGTTGTGCGGCCTTACCAATTATTTATAATTTGCATTGAAATATTTTACTTGTTTGTATTATATTAATTATTACAGAACAATAACCCTTAAGATTCTGCTTGTGCGGCCTTTTGCCCAACTACCGATATTTAATGAGGCCTTTCAGCGCAAAAAACTCCCCCATCCCTGTTATATAACATAAACTGTTTTTTTCCCTTCCGGAACTGTTACATTATTTCCTCAGAGTAATCAAGTAAGACAATCGAATCCTTTTCCCGAATGTTTTACTCGAGAATTTATTAGATATTAAGGCAATAAATTGGCAGGATCTCCTATTCGATTACATTTAGTTCCGGTTATCTAGACATATCGGCGTCTACGAAATGTTTCTTATACGGTATTGTAATATATTCTGCGTCTCAGTTGGTTTTTGTTTAATCCCAGTAGTTTTTTTTACTTGAGATGTTTGATATGTGTAGGCGGCTGTGTTTAACCTTTAACTGCAGTGCCCGAACTCCAGTCGTGCATCGAATTATGACATTTTTAAATTTCTTCATCGTCATTCATAAACATTATTAATCGATATGTATTTAATAAGATGCTTGGACACAAATAATTTTTTTAAAAAATTAACCTTATTTGCCACCTGAGATAGGCTAGTGAGTTCTAATTTTTTTGTGAATGACCAATTAGAAATACTCAAAGGAAGAAATATCCGTAGATAACCGTAAATATCGAACCTGCAATCCTACTGCTTGTTGAATATTGGCACTACCTCGTTATCTTCATTTCTCCTTTGCAGTACCCTTTGTCTTTTATAGGCGACAACCAGATTTGCGCAGTTAATATTTGGCAGCATTTGTTATTTTAGAGAAAATGTTGGCAAGTATGTGAAGGTCAGCAAATTCCATTCATGCAGACTAGCAGTAATGCAGCAGTAACCTTCTTTAGCAAACTGTAAGGGAAAAAATTATTCATAATGACGTCATCCGATTCGTCTCCTACTAGAAGGAAGAAATATCCGATAACAGTAAACAACCAACCTGCAATCCTGTCGCTTATTGGATATTTGCACTACCTAGTTAAGTAAAATAAGGGTTTTTAATATAAATTTCGCTGTAACGTTCAAAATATATTTCAAAGGACGATGATGGTGGAGACATTCCACTTTCTTCCAGGTAACTGTTCAATTAGCCTTTCGGATCACTATTATTCCATAAAGATTACGAATTTTGATTTCTTTTGTTCACAAAAAGTTTCCTTGACTCTAGGTCTTGATTAATTAAATTAGATTAGATCTTAATTACTACCATTTTCTTCAAGATATGCCTAACCATGTCCTTCTATATGAGGTATGTGCTTAATGTCTTCCCAACGTTTGACAGGGATCTTCTTTTCTCAGAATCGTAAGTTGCATGCCTTAATGAACATTCATAACTTATCTCTTTTCGTAAAAGTAATGGGATAAAGTATATTATTTTGCAATACTGTTTTCGAAATTTTTTTTATAATTGACCTATATTTAGCAATGAGTTTTTGAATTTAATAAACAGAACTTAAATATATGTAACATTACGTGTTTGTTAGTAAATGAGAGTATCTTTCGAATGCACATTTGTCATGTTAATTTTGGCCGCATTGATTAATTTCTTTTTTATATTAGTGAAGAATGAATATAAAGCTTTATTTGTTTCTAATTCACATTTTCCATCTTATGCACCAATCATCAGGGAAAATTAAATAAATGAAACACATCAGTATTTCTAATATATTGATATATTTAAAAAAAACAATAATAAATTTATAAGGTATATTTAATGAACTACTAATAGAATAAATACAATAATGCTAAAAGGTTCACAACCAGAGGCGGCCCGAGGTAATTTTACCAACTGGGCAGGGAAACAATATGGCGCCCTCCTCCAGCACACACAAACAACATATTTTTTTTTTAATTCTGTTATGTCTGTATTCTAAAAACAAATAAACTTTTCTTAGAAATATGCATGTTTTATCTGTCAATATGACTTAATAATATGGTGATAATTCTTAAACTTCAGTTATATTTAAGATGATTTAGTGGTCTTATTAAAGGTATAATAATATATTCAAAACATTTATTTTAATTTTTTTTCTTTATTTTAACACAGCATTATAAATTCTGTTCAAAAATTCAATTTTCTTGCCTTTGTATGCGCTAAATCTTTCATCAACTCCTCAATTTCAATGTTTTGTAAAAGGTCCTTTTCAATTATATGGATGCTAAGCCAACTAGTAGCTCCTAGGACGTGTTAAATCGTAGATAAATTTTCATAAATTTCAGTTTAGAGAAAGTTCTCTCAGAGTCAGAAAATTCTCAGCACCACTGAAAGATTTGGAAATTTTCAACAACCCTGTCCGAATTCAAGTAAGTTAGAAACTCTAACGGGCTCTTCACTTTGCCTGATAGTAGAATTAACATAATAATATTTCTTGGTGAAGTTATTAATTATCCATACCCTTATGATTTCCGTCACTCAAGTCCAAAGGAAAGTCTTTGCACATGCTTAAGTTTTCATCCCATTTCGCTCCCCTAATCTTAGAAAAAAAAACAAATTCTTCATTTACAATATTTAATTGTCCGAAACGTTCCTGTAGAGTTGATTGTGACGTCTAGATTATAAAGATGAAAACTTGAATCTTTTTTTTGGACTTCAAGAAGCTTCGTCTTGAGATTCATACTCATATTGCTTTTTTCCGTAGTCAAACTTCTAGTTTTTGAAGAGACTCTGCTCAATCTCAATACTGTAACAGAGATCACGTGCAACAACCAGAGCCTGTTGAAACCTCATGTCTGATCTCCTTTCAACCATACCTTGTCCTGTTTCGTCAATCATTTATATTACACTTGACACATCTTTTTTCTCACTCTGTAACATTTTACTTATGACATTCACCCCGAAGAGAACTGAGTGCCAAATAACAACCCTAGCAACAAGCTTATAATTTTTTTACTTTCTTGCCAGAGCCAAGGCAAAATTCTGAAAGTCAATGCACAAGTTCTTTCATCCAGTGGAAACTACAGCTGAGCGTCATATGTTTGTCCAATTTGATAAAACAGCATCAATACTTCTTTCCCACCGAGTTTGATTTAAGGGGACACGGTGTCTTCTGAACATTTTTTTAATTTAAACATTATTGAAAAAATTTTAATAGTAATTTTACTTAATATTCAAAGAAAATCACCTTGACAAATAAAAACATATTTTTATCTGCCCGTTAAGGTAATATTTAATTTTTTTAAAAACCTTTCAATTTTTTAAATTCCCTGCTACTTTTTAAAATATGCAAATTTTTTCTTCAAATCTGCTCTGTAGATTCACTGAAATATGTTACACTAAACTGTGCAAGGATTTTAATATATATTTATTATTAAATTAAATATAAAATTTTTACTGTTATACATAGTGAAAAATGGAGAAATTTAGTAACATATCATTTTAATTCTTGTATATAAAAAAAAACCTTTGAATGCTTATTCCATGCACAATTTTATCAGATACCTAATGCTAAGCATGTAAAAAAATTTGAAAACTCCATCTTAAATAGGAGAAAGTCTTAGAATTTTGAAAACATGAAAGTTAAGAAAAACACAACATGGAGAAAAAGCCATTTAAAGTTTTCATTTGTGAATAAATAATTATTTATCTCTTTGCTCATGCAAATTTCCTGCATACTTACAACACCCATGCAATTTAAAACATATATACAAAACGTAAAGTACCCATCTTCAATGCAAAATATTATAAAGATTTAAATACTTATAACTAAATGAAAAAAACGGGTCGACAAAAGTATCTGCATGAAGTTGACCAAATTAGCTGTACTTTATTACCAATAAAACATACCTGATAATAAATTCTTATTTAAATGATGATTTGAAAATACCCAAGTTTATATGTTACACCTTCCTTTTTAAAATGATAGTATTCCCTGCGTTTACGAGCAAGTATAATTTTTTTTAGCTAACTCGAACGCGACAGATTTCTTCCTTCTTGTCTGATACACACGCCTATAATCTCTCCACATGGCTAAATACCTTGATTGTTTGTTCAGGAGAATGTTGTTTTCTTCCTGAACACTTTCTAGAGATTTTAAAGTTCCAACATTTAAATCACAAACTGCATCTGCCACAGCAATTTTCACTCTACACAGTGAAGCTGAAGTTTCTTTCGAGCACTTATTCTATATTACACTATGAAGACTTCTATTTGAATTATGTGTCAGACATCTCACACAGCGTTCAAGAAGCTCATCTCATGCCAGCCGTTGATATATTGGCATAATTTTTGATAAAAATTTCTCATTTACTGGCGTTTTTATACGAATTTTGTGTGAACCTGGTGTTTTACCATTTGCCATTGCTGCTAGATAAAAACACCAGGAATCTTTTCCAGAGGAGAATTTATGATGTTGTTTAAATAATTAAATGCTTTTGAATCAACGTCTGAAAGAATTGTTGTGTAACGGAAGCCCATTTTTTCAGATCTGGACCAAAGTTTATATGCAGCTGCAATTTCCATTGAACCTAATGTTCCAGCGTGATTTGTGCTTTATGATATTTTATGACCATCATACCAAATACTATATTCAGCAGGTTTTTCCCCAACGTCAGTTTTAGCATATTCACACTCAATGCAATGCTTCGACATTATTTCATAATCAATGGCATAGCCAGTCAGTATGTCAATGACACAGCCAACTCCTATTTGTGAAGTATGTCCTCGATTAAGCCAAGTACCATCAAAAGAAACAGCAATATCAGCAAATTCATGAGTATCAGAAATGTCATATTCTTTTCGAATTTCATTTCTGACTTTTTGCATTATTTTTGTAGATGAATTTGTTATTGCGTCGAGTAACAGCTTTTTATATCTATTTAATATCCTGCTAGACATTAAATGCATGTTTGTATACATGCAAAAAATCTCTAAGGCTAAATAGCCTTTTCCAAAACCCAAAAAAGCTTGTACGACTCTCATATTTACTAGAAAATTACCAGTCATACCATGACGGGTGCAAATTGCTTCTTCATTCGATAGATTTCCCGTCAAATTTGACGTGTTTAAATAGATATATATGCAGGAGAAATGTTTAACATTGATTGAAAACAAATAAAATAAACATATGTTTTATGACAGGAAATATTTTTTTTTATATTTACATATTTCTTTATTCAAAAAATCTCTTGGTAAACAACATTCCGTGTGAAGTATTTTTTGTTGTTTAACAATTTTATTATAATTCAATAACCATGAAATTCTCAGCTTGTCAAACATAAGTCAAAAGTTAAAATTTCAAAGGAATTCTTTTTCGAAATTCTAATCAAAACAAAGCACTTCTCTGCTTGTCAAACGTTGCCAAAAAATATTATCAAATTCTATCATCACGATTGCAATAAATAATCAGATACATCGTGGCGTCCAAACTATATCAAGCGCATGATATACCACTCACGTAAGTTACTACTTTCTAATAAAAAAAATGGAAATTACTTTCAAATATATGATTAATATAATTTAAAATTTCTCGGGAACTATTGATCATAGCGAGATAAATTTTATATCAATCGATAGAAGATTTTATTTCACTATTTTAGAGCTATTAAATTTGAAATTAGAACGACAATTACTCTCTTAAATTTAAAATTACTGAAATTTAGGTTCACTAACAATGAAGCAATGTTGTTTAACGTCTCGCAGTGCTATGGCGCGAGTTTTATTGTTGGTGACGTCAGAGCGTTCCGAGAAACAGGTTTGGGCTATTATATAAGTAATATCAAATGTCTTACGTAATGTGAAATCACTTTTAGTCATTCTTTCTTAGGTGTATGTTTCAGTTTCCAGCTGTTTACACACATCACTATTCAACTTTAATTTTATGGGAGAATCCATAACTTTCCCCAAAAACAACACGAAGGGAAGCAGTTTGGTTAAAATAAAGTTTACGGTGCAAACCCCTTTCTCTCCGCTTTAGCTCACCAATTCCTTGCCGCCAAGCGTAAGACGAATTGGCGACGTCAGAACATTTGTTTTGGTTGCGCAGGAATGTTCGTATTCGTGTCTTGTTCCCGCAGGAATCGTTATATTTTTATTTCGCGTTTCAAAGTAGCGATTTTATTGGTCAGGTATGTGCTATCTACGATTTCATTAGTCGATTTCTTCGAATTTGAATAAAACTTCGTTTGAAATTTATCGTTTGGAATTGAAATTCCCGTTTCTGGAATTTTTTTTTAAAAAAAACCTAGATTCATAACATTCTATGTAAAAGCGAAGCTACTATTTTTCCGCTTTGCTGAAAGCGAAGCCGCTGATGTTTTTAGAGTTTAAAAAATTTGCCCGGATCACACTTGCAATGCCGCAAGTATTGCGAACGGAAATTCTCGTTTTTGAAATTTAAAAAAAAAGCTAGATTCCTAAAGTTTAATGAAAAAGCGAAGCTACTATTTTCCCACTTTTCTGAAATCGAAGCCGCTGGTGCTTTTATTATTAATATTATTATTATTATTTTGTTTAAAAAACTTGCCCGGAACCCACTTGCGTCCACAATGCAACAATAAAATGCTTACTGCGCACGCAAAACAAATGTTCTCACATCGCCAAGCCATATTGCTCTTGACGACAAAAAGTTGGCGATCCTAAACGGGGGGGGGGCCCCGGCTGTGCACCGTAAACTTAATTTTTACCAGAAGTTTCACAAACCTTACACATTAGATTTGTAAACAAGATGCATAGCACCTTTACATCTTTAATAATATATGTTGGACTTTCAATGACACACACATTATCTGCTTTCTGAAGTATATTTTTACTTGCAGATTCTTGCCTTGAACACCTGCTACTTTGTGCCCTGACAACATTAGATGAAAGAGTTCCAGGTGTTATATCTTCATTTTTGAATCGCATTTCCATCTTTTCAAAGCTTTGCTTTTATTGTGAATGTTTTTTCGTTTAGGCCTTGGCATAATTAAAACAAGAAAGTTAGTAAATTAAATTAAATAATCTGCTAAACTAAGATGTTTCAGCTATAAACTGACGAGTAAGTAGATATTATTGTACTTTTAGTGAAAGATATCGTAGAAAAAAGACAAAACTTTGCGAAAAAACGGGTAACTGAAAACGTGTTCTTTGATTTGATTTGATTGGGTTTTTTTGTTTTTCAGCAACAAAGGTTATTATCCCCTATTCATTCCAAAGTTCGTTTCAATACGTAATCAAAAAAGAAATGAAAACTGCCATCAAAAGATGGGCTAAAATTATTGCCGATCTGATTCGGTCAAGAGAAAAAAAAAATGGCACCCTCCTAGAAAGGCCACCATATTCTTCTTCAAACCTGTTCTTTTCACTGTAAACAAATAATCGCTGCTTATTAGTCACTCCACTTCTCTCTCTTTTATCCGCTGAAGAAAGTAAAGTTATTTGGTACTTCTCTGGCTGTGACACTAGAGCGGAAATTGTTTTTTTTAAAGGCGGCAATCTTTAAAGGTCCATGTCCCTTTAAATTCCTGCCACTGTAAATAAAATTCTAAATAACTTCCGAAATATTAAAGATACAGCTTTGAAATTTTTATACAATGTACTGAAGGGTTAGGGGATCAAGATAAGCAAATAAAAAAAGATTCAATATCTTGACCATTTTTTGGGTACTGTGTCCCCTTAAACTCTTGACCGTTAGACTAGGTACGTGTTTCTTCAATACTGTCCAACGATGAGTTGAGGTGCTAAGAAGTTGCATATTTGCTGTAAAATACCGAAGAATTCCGCAGCTTCCAGTAAAGATTGTGCAGCATCACTAAGAACTATGTTTGGTGAACGGGTAGCACATGGAACATAAAATGGCCAGAGTTGATGTTCAGGATTCTGTTTTGAATACCTGAATGTTTTCATTTCATATTGGACCCCGTCAGCATAGCTTTGACCGTGCATATTTTTCAGTGGAATTTTCATCTCTTCCGGCTGTATTAAAAGCGTTTTCGATAAAGCATCACCAGTTGAATGTTCTCTGGAATAGATGTCATGAAGTGTTCCTTTACACTAAGTTCTTCACATTTAATGCACTTTTCAAATCTTATAACAAATGTCTCCGCTCAACGAGGCTTAAGTCCGGTATGCAATATAAAATTATGGAGTAATATGCTCACTTTCAAACTTCCACGAAAATTTAATCCATTCTTTTTGATCCAAGAAGCCTTATGATTTCATTTTGGATAGTTTTTTCCTAAGGACACTTGTACAAAACCAAAAAGGCTCCAGCAGAAACAAAAAAAATACTTTCACAGGAGTTATTGTTCTTGATTCGAACAGTAACTTATGCTGTACTTTAAAGTGGGTTTACGGTTATGAACTAGGCGATTCATAAAACTACTCTCTAGAATGCTTAAAAGAATAAGATACTAGTTTTGTTTGGGAGAATGCAAGTTTTCGAACAATCTCCAGAACTCTCAATCATGGTCATCCTTAGTGCATCAGTTGTCCACGAGGCGCCAAGAAGCTTCAGGAAATGTAATTAACATACCTATTAGCGAAAGATTCTCTAAGCCAACGACATCTTTACGATATGGTGCGGCATTTAGAATATCGAATAACTTTCCATCGAGACCACCTTTGGTGAGTAGTGGGGGATTTCAGTACGTCTCACGTCTTAATGTTATTGTTCAGGTTCTAGAGAGATGGCGCAAATACAATATTGAAATTATTTGCCGTTTTTCCTGAGCTTTTTTGTCTATTAAACCATTTTTTTTTTCCTGCTTCCACTTCGGCGACACCTGGGACTTTGGCGCCACGGGCAGTTGCCCGGTTTTCCCAGGCCGGGTCGCCTCTGTTCACAACTACTATTTGATATTTAGTGCAAGAAAAGCTGTCTTTAAAAGTTGAGAAACAATTTACATCATAGTTACTTTTACAATTTCTGCTATCTTTTATCAAGTTCGGAAATTTGAAACCTCTCTAATTATTCTTGAAAATTAAGCAGTGGAATTAATATCTCTTAAAAGGAAAACTATTAACGTGAAGTCCAAATGTTTAGGTATCTTATTTTCGAATATATATATGATATTTATTGTAAATTATTGTAAGTATTGACTAGATTTGAAGAACGACCCTTAAATGCACTTTCTTTTTCTCAAGAATAAACTTAACGTTAATCTATTTCAATCAATCATTTGAGCCCAAAATTTAACACCCTATGTTACACTTGTAATAAGAAGGTTTCACTTTTTGTATTTATATATCTTACTGTGATTCTTATTATGAATCCAGTTAACAGGAACATAAAAATAAATGAAACCAGAAGCGGTGTATAAAGATATTTATCCTCTAATAACATTTTCCGTAGAAATTGGGATTATAATTTTTTGCTAAAACATTTCGTCTACCATAAAGAATGTAAAATATTTATGTCTTCACAATCTGTAAAAGGCACGATTTTAAACTATTAAGCATTGTTCAAGTTTCAAGACATATTTTAAATAAAAAAACTTAAAGTACGATTAGAAACTAGGGATAAATATATCAAATTATTAGCTGATATGCCCGGCGTTGATCGGGATAAAAATATTTTCAAGTCCAAGTACTTATAACACTTTCAATTTACTAAAAGTGTTTTTCGCGGAAGCGTCTTTCGTTGATTTTCGTTAATCAACTGACCCTTTGGACCAGCAGTGAAACACCCTTCTTCTTTTTCTCTCCTTAGTTTGAACCACCTGGCAAGAATCTCGTAGTCCTTCGAACTCCATTTTCCCCTCCCCATCATTGCTACGGCAACAGCAGAGACTCTTTCATATCTTTTATTTTTTGCCATTATCAGGACTACAATTCTCTTCTCTTTTGTGTTTCTGTCACTGACCGGAAAAAACCACATAGTGTTCTTTCTTTTTCTCCTTAAGCCCTCTCCCTCTGGTAGGAAGTGGGCTCAAAAATCTTGAAGGATTTTAAACACTCATTATGATCATTAAAAATTTGTAAAATTAAATGAAGCATCGAGGAAAGAGAGTAATTAACATCATTGTGTTGTGGTGCAAACACATTGAAAGAGGTATATGTTATGAAATAAAAGCTAAATAAAATTTCTGCCTTTCTGTTAACATTCAAAGAGAACTATATTTTTATCATAAATTTCACAGTGGTAAAAATACCGGAATGAAGGATTTGTTAAAACGATCAATGGCTTGAATTTAATTACAATAACAGAAATCATTGTTACAAATTGTGTATGAAATAAATTTGAAATGTTTATTAAATTGAGAAAAAGAACTCATAACGTTTAAATTGAAATCATTACAAAGATAATTTTTTTAAGATGGTATGTAAATAATTTACGTGCAATATATTTTTCTGAAATTATTGGATAAAAACTGAGATAAAACGCCGAAAATTGGCTTAATTTTCGTTATTTAATTAAATATCTTAGGAAGTAATTTTTTGAAAGTTCGAAAAAGTAGAATTAATCTAGGAACGGACCCCAGAATGGCATGTGCAAATTTCACATCAAAACAATTCATCGTTTAGGAGCAGTTCTTGCGACAGATAGACCGCTAGAACATCTTCTTTCCCCTCCATTTTTCCTCTTCCTACGATAGGAACCGGACTAAGTAGCCTTGAAGGCTTAGCACACACTCATTAGGATCAGTTAAAAATTTGCGAAAATTAAACAAAACATCGAGAGAATAATTCACTAACGTCATTATAGCACTGTGTAACTGTATTAAAAGCTGTAAATGCTACGACAACAGGAAACCAGAAGTGAAAAGTCTACTTTGTTGTTTATGCCCAATGAAAACAATATTTTCTTATATTAACTTTAACGCCGGCAAAAGCCTGCGCGCGAAATAGTAAATTGTTTGAATTTATTTTTATAAGAATCAAAAGTATGGTTAGAAATTGCGTTAAAAATATTTTTTAAACCTTAATAACAATCAGAGAAAACCCTTTATCGCAATGGAATTAATATCATTAAAAAGATAATTTTCTGTTCTTTAAAATGGCATAAAAATAATTTTTGTTTAATAAATATTTCAGAAGTTATTGGCAAAAAAAGTCTAAGCATTAGGCTTAACAGCGGCTAATTTTAGTTATTTAATTAAATATCTTAAGAACTAATTAATTCTGAAACTTGAAAATAGCACCGTTGACCTAGAAATGTTCTCTAGAATGCCGTGTGCAAATTTCATGTCCCTACGGTACACCGTTTAGGAGGAGTTCTTGTGACCGACAGACAGACCGACTGATACATGTATTTTCTGCTTTATATTATAGATTTGTCCTGTAATATCGTTTGCATTGAAAATCAAATTTGTCAATTTTTGCTAGATGATATCGTCTGCAGTTAAAAATTTTAAAGTATTCTTCTCAAATATATCAATAAACAAACTCTATAAAAAGCGAAAATTTCAAATTATATTGTACAATGGTCAAGTTTTAAAAGACATTTTATAACAGAAACTTACGTTACGACTCGATGCGATAGATTAAGTTTCACAATTTCAATAGCCAGTTTGTACGTGATTTGTTACGGTTATTAAACTTCGCAAGATTGTGGAAGTGTTTATAATACGGAAAGTTTTGAAGATTGCAATCTATTTCCGGAACTATCAGCTCAAGGAAACTTCCAATAATCGAAAACTAGTGGAAAATGAAGCAAGACTTGCTTATCGAATTCTGGCGAAACGGTCTGAGCGTATTTGGAGAGAAGAGTATCAATATTTGTTAATATTCTACTTCCCTTCCCAATGTTTGGTAACGCAAAAAAAAACATTTTCCAATAACATACGCCGTTTTCGATGTTTTTATCTTTAAAGTGGGCAATAAAATACAAAAAAATATATGTATATTAAGGTTTTTTAATTTTACCTTCTGAAAATCTTGGAAGTTTTGTCAGATTTCATTTATCTACTTTTTATTGAAGAGAGAGTTGATAAGTTGAGAATTTTCGATGCATAATGGAAGCTAGTAAAAAAAACGTCAATAAAAATGAAACGTTAAGTATTAATAATTCGAATTTATGTGCACTTGTCCCTCAATTTATACTGCAAATTGGTCTTCAGAAAATATCGTGTGAAATAAAAAAATAGATATGAAATAATGATCTATAAATCCCTTTTAATAATTTATAAATTCATTTTAAATAAGCATTTAATGCGTCTTTTTGATTGGAGAACATAATGGTGGTAATTCATGTTCATGCTACATCCAAAATGTACCTCGCCAGTTCACTCACTATAGGAATACACTGGTTGCATTTTAGTTGCTTTGCTTTTAAGATTTTCTTTCCTGCCTCGCTTTAGAAATCAAACAAACTGAATTTAGCTGTTTGCGTTGCAGCAGCAGTAACGAATCTAGGATTTTGGTCGGGGGCGGCCCCCCCCCCCCCCCATAAGAATTTTGCATCATCGTGTCTTTAAGGCTTATGTGAGTCAAAACTCACCTGGCAATAAGAAATGCAAAGGACACTACAATACTTTCGATAATTTAAGAAAAACACAATGAAATAACTAACCAAAAATTTTTTTCGACAGATTTAACGCTAAAAGTACGAGTGATCTTTGGTGTATTGTAGAAATTGACTACAGATGGGTATTCTCGTCATCTCACCGCGAATCAAAAATATCCGTCATGTTGCTTCAAAAAGCTGAGCAATAACATATCTAAACTAAATTAAAACAGCGTTGTTTTTTAATTAAAAATATGGGCATAAATAAGATGAGTTACAAAATAAGAAAGAACAATTGTTTTATATTCGTTCCTGAAAATATCTTATTTACATAAAGAAAAGTAGACGAAAATTTCAAAGCTAAAAGATCAGAATTACGTAATAGTGTTTAGATTTGGACTGATTCATAATGCATAGAATATTGTAAAGTTTTTGTGCGAGGATATATGAGTAAAAGAAATGACTGAATTTATAAAATCTGAATGCTCTTTCACTTTTAATCCGTATATATAAATATGCAAAAATACAAGGAGACAGAAATTGGAGTAATAATAGTATTGTTCCATGAGCATAAATTTTTTATAACTTTTATTTTGCTCCGAAAGAAAATTCACAACGTTGCAAATTTCAATCTCATTTGTCATAACTCAACAATCCACTCATGTTATCTTGTCCATTACTATCACCATTGCATACGATAAATCCCTTAAAATATAAAGCTTTTACTTCACACTACAAAAAAAGGCAAGCAAATCCAATGAGGATCGCTCCTATAATCTTTTTGTTCTGCGAAACCCAGAAAAGCTTTTATCACTGCATTTTATAGGACTGAACCGATGTATGCAACACATTTTTTTGGCCCTTTGTAAGCATACCAGGATCATTTCCCTTTAGTAGTAATTGAACAACAACATATCCCATTTTCCAATATCGATTTAAAGTATCGAGATTGCGCGTACGCTACTTCAAGCTACTTCGTTCAGTAGGACGGAGGGGGAGAGGGGACCACCCTCCAGTAGTTAAGTGGCGATGCATCTTCACCGTTGTGGAGTAAAGTTTCGTGGAATTTCAGAAACGACAATGTCGATAAATGTAGCTGTGTTTCTCATCAGTAACAGAAGCTAGAAGAGCATAGGAAACAACCGATGTTGATAATAAAGAGGGAATGTGCGCTTATTGCGAAATTCTGCAACGAAATGCATAATGCATGATGAAAATAAGGATGCTGATTATTGCAGGACTGGATCGGTGAATCATGATACAGTGTAACGTAACTTTTTTTACGACAAAATGAAAGGAAAGTGATTAAAAAGGAGCGCACTGAAAATGAGATCTATATAAAAACCAAATAACATGATTTTTTTATAATTATAATACAATAATAATATATTTAAAAACCTTTCTGTGTGGTTGTACTTAACAAACAAGTTTTTTTAATGTTGCAATGTTTTTCATTGTATACAAAGAATCTTTCAAATTCAGCGTTAATTTTTATTAACCTGCTGGAAACTTTTATTTATAAAAGTCTGTATATTTTTCTAGCTAATAATTCGTCTAATTTTATAATATACTGCATAATGACAATAATTTTTTATGCCGAAGATCACCTGTCGAATTTTCTAAAAAAATAATTAAAAGATTTAAGATAACAAATTTATCTACTTGCTTTGATAACAGCAGATACTGCTTAGCTGAAAGTGAAATAACTTTGACCATTTTTGTCGTAATTTTCATCTAGGTGGAAATATTTACTATTGTTTAAAGGGTGAAATGATTTAGTCAACGGGAATTCATTAATTCATTGATTAGTGTAAAACAAAGAAACAGAGATCATTTTTAATCAGTACAGTTCTGATATCTGTTGAATAAATATTTTTACATGCATTAATTTCCATTGAAAAACAGTTTCAAATTGATTGAGTAGGACTTTCGCATTAATGACTGTTTCTTTCATTTCAACTTCGAGTTGAACTGCGTAAAAATCATTCATCCACTGTTTCATATCTAGTTCTAATCCCATACAGCATTTACTCTTATACGGTATAAGAACATTTGCATAAATGTGTTGACAATTTATTAAAAGAAAAATCTGTGTTACCATCTCGGTTTCAACTCTAAATCAACTTTGCTCATTCTATACCTTTTTCGGCACCAGATAGTGTAAAACAAATGGATAAAAACTATTAACGAATTTTAGCACAAATCAGAAAATTCAGCATTCCGTGCAAACTAATTCTTCCAGATTCGCCTTCATTAAAGCATAGACAGCGAAGTATACTTGCGTCAAATTTTATTAACCTATTTTATTTATATTATATAACCTATTTTATTTATATTTTATTAACCTATTTGGAAGACACAACATTGATTATCTCTCATCTTATTATATAAAAAAAGATTATTATGATAAAATATGTTTTCGTAACTATTGGTATGATGAATACATTCAAATATTAAATAAATAAGAATAATGTTTCACTACTATACAATTCAAGATCAATAATTTTTTCATAAAGAAATAACTTCATCAGTCTTATAAGAAAGCCTCTTGAGAATTTACTTTGCAATAAATGTATAAAAAGTATAACTTAGTATATATACTAAGTTATACTTTTTATACATTTTAATTTAAATTTCTTTTATTTATTTATTTATTAGTATATATACTATGCATATTCTAAGATATTCACTAAAATGCTGATGGCATACAATATCGATTAAAGATTTTATTTAATGATGGAGTGCTCAAGACCATTGTAATAAGCTCGAATATTATTCAAATTCAGTTTTAAAGCATTTAATTACAAAACATTGAAAATCAATATTAAAACTGCATTTTGCAAATATTTTACTATGAACAAATGCAAGAATGTTTGCATTTATTTTTAAAGAATGAGTTTATATTGAGTTTGTTTACTACTCTCTGACTTTTGGATCATCATCTGAATCGAACGGAGCTTTAGTAGAACTTGAAAATTTTCGATTCGATGTTTCCTGCCTTTCATGAAAATATGCATAAAAGAATTTAAGCCGCTTAACTTAATACAATATGAAAGTAAAAATGGAAGCTTGTATTCAAAATAAGCTGACACAGTAGAAATATGAATAAGGATTTGAAATTCATACATTATTAGATAGGAAACAAATTATAAGTAGAAATAACCAACAAACTGTTTTGAATAAAATAAATTCAATACATCTAAATGACTGTTACTAAATATTGATTTTTAAAAATTTAATCTTATTTATTCTGAGGAAATTATAAGATTGAGTCAACTAATTTAAAATGTTAAAAACTAGATTGAATTCCTAATTAGAATTAAAATTAATTAAGATTTAATTAAATACTTTAAATGTTATTTGGTTAAATACAATAAAAAATAGCTTGAGAAATTTTGTGCTCTGAAAATGGGAATAGTGCCAAACTCTTCGCTTTGCAATGAACCGAATTTCGAAATCTGATTTCATGGATTAGTTTAACTCCCCATTTTGAATCTAAACTAGGACGGAACACGTAATTTCAAACATCGGTAGCTGACATCTGAGAGGACCCCCACCCCCTTCAAATTCCTACACCACAAAAGAAGGAGGAAGTATGAATCCATGAATTTAGCCAGCGCCAGGTCCACGAAAGATGAGGACTGACGAAATCGAGTATCGAACCCGCTACCAACTGAATTGCGAGAAAAGACGTTTGATAATCCGCTTAAGAGCCATGAGCAAAAAATGAGATAGACAAAAATAGAAATAACTAATATTAATAATCTTTTAACAGTTATAATCAATTTTTTCGATCTAATTCTGTGATTTTTTTTAATTGTTTAATCAACTAGGAGAACTGAAAAAATGAAATAATGCAATGAAATAATTGAATATGTTTATATGAGAAATGTAGTTCTGACAGTGCAGTCCAGAGCTCTAACTGTTGTATTATCAGAACTGTGAATTCTTCCTAGCCGGGCAATTTCGGCAAAGTAGTTAGTGTTATAATATCTTCATTCTGAAAACTGAATTTCGATGTTTTATTTGATTTGTTAGATTAACTTTCCGTTCAGCTTGATTTTTTGAAAACTTCGCTTACGTCATGATATTTAAATCTTCAGGCATTCATTTTACTACCAAGTTTAGTGGAAAAATAACCAAACCGCACCTTCAACGCCAAACACAGGTTATCTTTACACAATAAGGAAAGCAATAATATAATAAAACAGCGATTTAAGTTATAAATTTAAAAAACTGCTATTCAAGAAAAACAGAAATATAAAACAAAAAATTGCCTTTTATAAAGAGTGCAACATACACTTACAACTATTTACAAAATTTTAAAACAATAGGTATTTGTATAAGCCAATATATTGATAAAGAAATAAAACACTCTCTTGTTAACAAATAATGCTACAGTTTTAATTAAATCGCAATATGTAGACTCAATTTTCTAAAAAAATTGATTAAATTCACTTTAAAAGAATTCTGTCTTAAAACTAATGAAATAAAAAGAAGTTGATATAATTACCTCTGATGAGGAAGTATTCAAAACTGATTGAAAAGATAATAAGCGTATGATGAAATACCTTAACAAATTTGAGCAGGAAAAAATGTAATTAGTAATGGTACGAAAAATAATTTGAAATCTGCTCATGTACTGCACAGAAGAGGAATTCGAAGTATTTTAGTAAAAGTTGATTAACTTGTTCCGTATGCAATCCTACTTCTCGAAAACTCAAATAAATTGTTTTCGTAGAATCATATTTCGTCGTAATTCCTCGACATTGACGTAAATCAGTCCTCTTTTTCCAAAATTGCGAAAGTTCTTGTTAGGAAAAACAATAGCACCCGGAGTTTGAATAATGCTAAGTTAATTAAAGAAGTTTCGACAGTGCTCGACGTTCATTTTTTCGAGACGTCTCATTATCATGTCCTAGAGGTACTTCCAGGATTTTTTATCAATCACAATTGGTCTTTCCTTCTGTCTCGATTTCGTGAACCTAATTGAGTAACTTGTTTCGGTGAAAATGTTTTTGTAGAAACATTGGTAATGAATATCCTGTAAGGAGACTATCTAGTGTAATCATATCATATAATCCTTCTCAGAACTAGAATAATTTCGTAAGTTGCTTTTTTTAATGTTGCACATATTCCTGCTTTCAGTGCTCAAAATACTCTACATCTGATTTTCTAAAAGCATTTGAACATTCAAAATTTCTTTTCTGATATGATAGAGCTTACAAAATAAATGTTTAACTTATGATGTGGAGTAAAAAATTTTATATCATTGCAGTTTATGAGGTAGAACCGCGCTGAAAAGTATAATGGCTGTTGATCAGTGCCGCTGAAGAAAAAAATTTCTACACTTTTCAACATAGATATTATAGTAATATATATTGTGATATAAATAACTTTCTATTATATGTGTTTATTATATTTTCAAAAAATCTTATTTAACATTTGATTTACAGAAAAACTAACTCGAGCAAAGCAGAAAGACAGTGTTAAAGAACGTCAGAAAGTTTATTTGTAAAAATAAGATGAAACAAATGATAGAGAAATTGGGGCAAATGCATCCGTTTTTTTCCGCACTTTTATCATTAATAAGCAAATGAATCACAAATAAAATGGCACAATCACAATATTTAAGATATTACTGCTCATCTTGGAAATGATTCATAAATGATTTGGAAGGACAATTAGTAACAACTAGCTGTAATCCGCGACTTCGTGCGCGAAGAATTTGAAGTATTAAATTTTTTAAATTCACGAATGTAAATGTTTCGTTACATGTTGAAAGGGAAAATTAAAAGTTTTGACGGTTGATAATACATTATTGGACGACTAACAGGAGTGTTTGCTGTTATAGTTAGGTAATTTGTTTATCTATGCTAACACACTTTTGTATACTACGTTTTTTTGTTTTACGTTTTTTACACGGATGTAGAGGTTCTGTAGTCTGGACACACGTGAAACGCCACATATGTTGCCAATGGGAAAAATATGGTTTTCCAAATGTACGGTTGCCCCTTTGAGTGTCTGGCCCTGAACCTACCTTTTGAAATTGGATGGTAAATCCTTCGGTATTATCGAAATGCGTCAAATTAAAACACTCTCTCGTTTTTAAACACTCTCACGACGTTTGGACCTAGGTGTTGAATTTGTAACCGTGTGCAGTCTCGGTATATCGAGGTTACGTATCAATAGTACTGGCACACCGACTTTTAATATCAGCTTGTCGGAAGGTACCCCTGACAATTCTAAGGAGTTCAAGAACTTTACAGGATATGATGTTACTTGTAACATATATTTTTTAATTTATCTGACCTAAACTTTCATTAATCAGTGCCAAAATTACTAATTCAACAACCATTCTCTATTCCTCATATATTCTCCGTTACTGTAAATTACATCATTGCACTCAGTGGTATCATCAGGCCCTTATAATCTGTGTACCATCCATCATGCTATATGTCATCCACTTCTACCATTTAAAAGAATACATAGAACAAAATACTATATCGTCGTATATTTTCCTTTAGTTATAATTAACTTTAGTTTCTAAATTTTAATCTAAAAACTCTTACAGCTATATTATATCTATCAATAGATTTCTGTCCCGGCGTCAATTTATCGACAGCTTCTTGAATAAAGTCTGATATGGAAAAGTATAAGTCACTAAAATTAAATAGACTGCAAACTCGAAAAATGAAAATCAAGCGTCGAGTTTAGTAATTACATTTATGATTCCATTAATAAATTATTTGTTTATTTTCTCAGAAAGATCACATAATCGCGGTTTTCTTTATGATCACGTGATGTTTGACATTCAAAATAATTTATTCCACGTGTAGTTTGACCGTGAAAGCGTAAAAAACAGACAGACACACTTTCTCATTTAATATATTATTAAGGATTTATTATTTCTTCGGAAACACAGGTAAAAATGACAGGTGATATGAGCTGCAGTGATTTTTGAATCTAATTAAATAAGCTTTAGAATTCTTTAAGAACCAATGAAAACATTGCCAAACGATATTTGAAAAAAAAATAAACAGAAAAAATAATGGCAAAGTAATTACACCGTTGCCTAGCAACTCATCAGTATCAATTCTAGTATCATTAAATTTGATTTATTTTAAAATCGTCTGCGTGTCAACTTTTTTTTAAATTTTGAAAAATTAATACAAATTGAAGGAAAAATGTCACAGATATAAAATTGATATCATTAAAAAGGTAAAATTTTGAACTTCAAGATGGTATAAAAATAATTTTCGGGGGATAATTTGCTCCGAACTTACAGCGGAAAAACGGTTTCGGTTACTTTTTAATTAACTGACTGTTTAATTAACTTCAACGCTTTAAAAAGTTGACAGTAATCTTACCCTAGTCTTAATAAATAAGTGTGCAAAGTTTGGTTGAAATCAGTGCCGTGGTTTAGGAGGAGATGTGGAACATAGATACGAACATACATACAAATATACAAACCCACAATTTCTTTTATTTATATTAAGATCAGTTAACAAATAACAAAGAGGCATTGTAAAGAACGATATAAATAAATAAAGCCACAATGAACATCGTATGAAAAATAACTCCTAATCATTCATTAAAATTTGGAATATAACACATAAATATGATTGAAATTGCAATTTGCTTAGAATATTTCTATCCGGCTTACACTTTTACGATTTTGTTTTGACGTCCATATTTTTGATTAAAATATTATTTTCTACATTACAGAACATTAATAAACGCAAGCCTTTAAAAACTTTTTTACTTTTATTATTTCGAATCAAAATTGATTTGTTCTCTTTCTCCCCAGTAGCACAAAGATATTATACAATATTTTAAGATATTGAATAATATTCGCAATATTGTATAATATTGTACAATACCTTATAAAATTATACAATACCAAACAATATTGTACAATATCGTGCAACATGTTTTGCTATTTGGGCTGTTTTGGTTTCTAAAACCCAAATGAATGATCCAGTCTTGAGGAGAATGTTTTTGAAGAAACTCTGGTAGTGAATATCCTGAAACAAGTATATGCAATTAATGTAACGTAGTAGAATCATAAAATGCTTATTTGACTAAAAGCCCCCCCCCCGACCGAATTTTGATACAAATCTGCAGGTATAGCGTCAAGACAACATACCAAATTTCATATTTCTAGCTTGTTACATTTTTGAATTATTGCGATCATACGAACAGACATACAGACAGACAGTCAACCCTTTAACAGATTTAGTTCAAAATTATACACAGATTTTTAGTTTAGGTGTAAAGGTCATAACCTAAAATTCACTTATCTAGTTCATTCCGACTTCGAGTTATCAAGATCACGTACGTACGAATAGACAGATTGACAGACAGTCAACCCATGGACAAATTCGGCCCAAAATATTATACAGATCTACAATCCTGGTAATAAAACTATTTACTACATTTCATTTATCTAATTCCGTTTCTGAATTATCAAACTCACATACAGACGAACAGACAGACAGATTTTCTTCAACCCTTTCTTCCGAAATTTGAAAGAAATCTGAAATTTTGGTGAAGACTACGCACCAAATTTCATCTGTCTAACTTATTGCGTTTTTGAATTAATGGGTTCACAGATACATAAACCTACTGACAGACATGATTCCAGAAATGAGTTTTTCGAAGAGACGGGTATTCGAGGAATTCTGAAACGCGAAGATTCATCAATGTCCCGTGGTCAACTTTTTAGACAATTACAGTTCTTTCTCTTTGTGTACAAAAAGGTAAAAAATAGCGTTCCAAACGGCATCATTTCGAATACTCCCTGAAGTGATTTTAGTTTTCAGTACGCATTCTCTCTCTTTTAAAAGAAACCATCCGATAAAATCAAAGTAAACGGCACCATTCCATACCAACCATGGTTTCTTCCTGTCTCTCTCGAGTGGATGTGTCTTGTTTCGACCGTCTTTTCAAAATAAGTTGCTTTAGATTCTCTTTCTACCCATGAAAGAATTTCCCTGAGTTTAAAGAAATGTGGCAAGAAGGGGGAAAGATCTGCTTTCATTTCAAGTTCGAAAGTTTAGAGCGGAAGAATAATCATGGATGAGGGAAGACTACCGTATACTTTCGGAATTCGAAAGTAGAGCGAGAAATCTTGATTGCCGAAGAAGCTTCACTGTTGTCTTCGCTAAAGTTTTTGAAGTCTGTCACACTCATTTTATTATATCGTCTCAGAGACAGAAATGTCCACGACGGTTTTCTTTCTCTCTAAAGAAGCAAATAAATTTTCCGAAAATTTAAAACAGTTCGGGGAATTTCATTGATCTCAAAAGGTTAACCCTTTTGACCCTAATGGGCATATACGTCCCGGAGATTAGACTTCATTCCTTATTGGTACAGAATCCCACTTTTACATGAGTTTTTATGTTTTCAGTATTCTTGGGGAATTAGGGAATAAAATTATACTAAACAAACTTGGAAACACTCTCAGTTTGCAAACGGCAGTTTATGTTTTTGAGCACGCACGTTACTCAAGTTTCAATTGGTCTATTGCTTTAATTTTACAGTAAGTACAACTACATTGATGCCAATACTTAATGTAAAATAGTTCTTATTTTTCTTATTAAGTAATAATTTAGCTTTTTAATATCAGATTTAAGAAATTTAGGATAAATTCTTTTTGTGGGATATATTGTCCCAATCGTATTTAACGGTGGGATAATATATCCCATCAATGATCAAATTACTATAAGATTATTGTTGCAAAGCTGCAAAGTTGTTTCCCTGGCATGCTAATATTATGGCAGGAAAGAGAGTTTTACAGATGTTTTACTGAATCGTCCCAGTCGACTATACGATTGGGTCATATTGTCCCAGGAGATTTCCAGGAAACGGGAAAAGTGAAAAACTTTAAACTCATAGTATACTTCTTTAAACTAATTTTCATAGTTCAATTTTAATCATACAAAAGTCGGGTCGAAAGGGTTAAAATTCAAATATACTAACAGAACTGAAGTTACTAATGAGTCTTTTATATACAGTATATATATTTCTCTCAAAAATCGTTTACAGGAATTCAATAATTTTAAATTGTGTTTAGCTGTAATTTTAACATGATGCAAAAGACTTAAAACAGGACAGTAGACTTCACTACTGCCCCTACTCGTCTACTGAATAGGGACGATATACTGATCGTTTCAAAATGCCAAGACTATTTATTTATTTATTTATTACCCACCCCGACCCACTATCCCATCGGGTATGGAGTGTTTTAAAGGGTCGGCGGAGAAGTATACAAAGAAAGAAAATGCATTGTAGAAGCATTCAACAAATACAATCTGTATAAACATAACAAATACAATAAGGCACATAATACAAAAATTCAATAAAATAACAAATAAAAATAAATAATGAAATATAATAAATATAATAAAATAACAAATACAGAATAAAAATACAATCCTCAAAAATAATAATATATATAATACCTTTAAAAAATAGACTTAAAATCATACAATGTGAAATACATTAACCACAAATACAGACTATTTGTGTGGGCGACCACCACAAAAAAAATGCCAAGACTAGCACTTTTCGACGATTTAACTCCGGGAAGAGGTGACAGACAGCGAGTAAGATGAGCTCATTTTCGGAGTTTTTTGTCAGGTCACGATAAGTAAAACTTAAGTATCTTCCCCTCCATTTCTCACTTCACTCCTATTTTGGTGAATCCACTCTGCCTAGCGCAAACGCAAAAACGCGGAGGGTTTCGAAATCCGAGAATTATCTATACTACCTTATTTTTGCTGGAGATTTCATAATTTGTTGTGTTGTTTAAAATGTAGAGTCAAATACAACATACGTCCTGGGCCGGATTTTCGAATATTAAACAAAGCAGTAAGGAAAGCGCTAACTATAAAAACTTTTCGTTTCTATATAATTTGATTTTTTGTCAGTAAAGGTAGAAAAAGAAAGCAAGAAAAAAGGCAGGAAAAGAAGAAGAGAATTTTGACTCAAAAATTTTATAAAAAATTATACAAAATCATTTTGTGCGGCATGGGACGTTTTACTTCCAATTTTTAAATAAAGCCAGAATTTCATTGTCATAAAAACTTTCGTCAAATTTTCCCTTGAAAAAAATATAAATTGTGATTATTTACACTCTTTTATTTCATGTCTGCAGCCATGGAATTATGTAATCGATTTTTCATTCACTTTCTGATATTCTATAGTTTTGAAAATTTATACACTTATCTATAAAAATACACTGTTCTTATGTTCCTGGAACTTAATTATCAGTTAAAAGACAACTTCATTTAAATTTTGAAGCCATGTAAGTGGGGCCATCTGTTAGGAAATTAGAGGAGAAATTGGTTTCATGATTCCATGACATTTATAATAATTAAAGATAAATCGAAAACTAAGAAATAAACATATTTAAATTTTTTTTAAAAAAAATCGACTTTTTAGCGCATTTATTACAATGTTTTTTAAAAACTGTTTCTATTAAGTGCATTAAAAAATTATGATCTTCTTGATAAGGACAGTAAAATTTGAGGTCGTTTTGAAATTGATTTAGATCAGTGTTTCCCGACCTTTTTCGTTCCATGCCCCACCTAAGCCTTTCTAACATTCTTATGCTCCCTATATAATATATACATAACTTTTAATATTTAAAAATTGAATTGTTCATTGAAGAAACTTAAATTATAGGTTTTAGAAAGAAATCACTAGCAAATTGATGAGAAACACTGTAAATAAATTTTCAAAACATATAACTTCAGAACCGAAATTCAAGTATGTATTAATTTTAATGAAAAATTTTTCTATATTATTTGAATTATTAGTAATTATTTATTATTTAAACTTAGTGAGATCCTTGCGTTTGATGATGTCTGCAAAGAGATTTTTGGTGAAGTTCCAATTTAGTTAGCTTTAGTTTCAAGTCTCCCCATTTTAATATATGCAGCCGATTTCTTTCTTTTTTTTTCCTTCCATTTTCGAATTGCCCCCTTTACAATCAAATTGCCCCCTGTGAAGTGTCGGCCCCACGTTGTGAAACACTGATTTAGACGTATGGTTTTAAGGTGAATATTGTTGCTATTTTTCCTAGGGGGGTGCAACTTGTTAGTTTAGGCTTGATGGGAAATTTGTTAGTTTTTTTTCCTTTCTCTACACATGCACCTGCATCAAGCAAAAATATGCAGCTTGAAAAAAATTAAACCATCCTGTAAAATTCTGGAGTGAAATTATTAAAATTGTTGAAAGAGTATCAATAAACAACACTACAGTCAACAAATCCATAGGAGTGGGAGGTGGTGGAGTTCTCTTCTCGACAGCATGTAGCAAGGCATCCCAGATATCTTCAATAATATTAATGTCTGGGGATTTAGGTGGCCAATGGAAGTGTCTAAAGTCAGAAGAGTCTTCCTGGAGCCACTTGGTAACAACTCTCTACGCGTGGGGTGCGCATTGGCCTGCTGGAATTGACCCAATCCGTCGGAATGCACATTGGACATGAATGAGTGTAGGTGATCGCACAGGGTGCTTAAGTACCTGTCAGAATCGTCTCTAGACTTATCAGGAGTCCCAAATCACGCCAACTGCACACGTCGCATATCATCACAGAGGTTCCACCGGGTTGAACAGTCCCCTGTTGACAAACAGGGTCTATGGATTAATGATGTTGTCTCCATACTCGTACACGTGCATCCGTCCGATACAATTGGAAACGAGACTCGTCAGACCAGGCAACGTGTTTCCAGTCATCAACAGTACAATGGTAGTGTTGTCGGGCCCAGGCGAGGGGCAAAGCTTTGTGCCATGCAGTGAACAACGGTACACGAGTGGGCCTTCGGCACTGAAAACCCATATTAATGACGGTCCGTTGAACAGCTTGCACGCTGACACTTGTAGATGCCCCATCCTTGAAATCGAATCATTGAAACCGCGGCAATATGAGAAAGTATTACGTGTCTATCTCGTTTAAGGATTCGAGTCTGACGTCAATGGTCCAGTTCTTTCAAGGTCTTTTTCCGGCCGCACCGATGTCGGAAATTTGATGTTTTACTGGATACCCGATATACACGGTACATTCGTGAAATGGTCGTACTCTCAAATCCAAATTTCATCGCTACTTCGGAGATGCTATGTCCCATCTCTCGTGCGCCACGTTCAAAGTCGCTTAAATCCTGATAACCTGCCATAGCAGCAGCAGGAACCGATTTAATACATTTGTCAGACATCTGTTGTCTTATATAGGCATTACTGGCCGCATCGGGTTACGATGATTGGTTGCATATCTCTGTTATTTGCATATGCACGCCTGTACCAGTTTTTCTGGCTCCTTAGCTCACTGAAATATACCAATACTTTCATGGTTGTCCAAAAGTAAACGTTTACTTACTGTGCTCTGCGTTTCGATCGCATTATATATCATTTATTGGCGGCTCTGCTTTTTACTCATTTTTTTTAAATATATCTGTACACTAGAAATGTAATTTCTTTTTTATTTGAAATTTATTTAGTTTAACGGTATGTCTTTCAAAGAGAAAATCATGCGGTTAATTATTGACGGAACGAAGCGAAGTCTTGTTTAATTCCATCGTTCGGCATTTCTTTTGTTAGTCTGGGAATGTGTTTGTTACGCAGCCACGATCACACGCGTTGTTCTATTTTCTTCAAATTTGGTACGAATGTTCCTTGAAGTCATTAAAAACAACATATGTGTAAGGATTTTTATTTTTGGTTCCGTTTCAAGGTGGTGACTGTTTTTAAGTTCCATTTCGTTGATTCCGTTTAAAGATGGTGGCTATTTTAATGGTTCCGTTTCATGTTATGTTCGACTTTCTTCGACGATTTTAGCCACACGAAACTTCATTTATAATGCCACAAAATTTATCGATAATAGCACATGGCATTTAATTGTAATTTTACTAATACTGATAAAAGCAGACATTTCATTGTAATTTGATTAATATTGATAAAAGCAAACATCTAATCGTAATTTTGTTAATGGTGATAAAGGCAGACATGTAATTTTGTGAATACTGATAAAAGCTGAGACTTGTGTAAATAATTCCATTGGAAAAAAAATACTAAATCTTTAAGGTTGCGATAAAAAACAGATATCAGATTTTTTGCTTGGGAGGGGGGGGGGAATCTACAGTTCAGAGAACTACTGGTTTTAAAATAAAAGGCACCTTCGTTAGCATTATCAAGATTGTCTTCAAAGTCAGAAAGAGTGGAAAGTGAGTGAGTGAACAGAGAAAAAAAACTTTTTTGGATCCGTAAATAGGTACTTTGCAAGAGGATACCAATTATGCTTAATTATGGAGCAAAATACAAATATAAACTAATGTAATAAACGTATTTGAATTTATAAATAAAAAATTCTCACAGATCACAACTCAACCGTGAAATGCATCCTACGATGACAAGTATAAGATATTAATATTTTTATTGGTTGAAATTGGGTTTTTTTGCTTACAAGAATTGGAATGGAGCAATATTAATTATGAACACCGATTCATTGATAAAAGCATAGTTTTTTTTACTTTTAAATCAATTTTAGAAAAAAAGAATACAAAATAACCTTAAAAATCATTACAATATTTACATAAAATTTTAAGAAAATAATTTTAAAACATCTGACGACAAGAACAATGTAACTTCTTGGGATGAGAAAAGGATGGTGACAAATTCAATCACTAATTCTATAAACTATATGTTATTTTTTGATAAATTAAAGGAAAACATTCAGTAAATAGCTTTATTTGAGTTAACCTGCACCTTCCTGCAGGTGCAAATTTAATTCCTAAATTGAATTCTTCTTTCATTAATGTATATAATCCTGTCGTAAAACTCTTTTCATATTGTTAATACTGCAATTTCTAGTTCATCATTAAACAAGCACTAAACGAATTCTACAGAGTCTTTTATATACAGCCAATAGAATTTAATTAAACCCTAATTCGACTCTTTCTGTAGAACTATAATAGAATTACGTCGTTTTCATGTTAGTTACTGTAATACAAATAACAAATAATCGGAACTTCGAACAAAAGAATATTTGTGTAGTTAAGATAACACGTCTATTTTGTTACTTCGCGCCGTATATTTTCGAACCTTTATTACTTAAGAAAATATTCACAAAAGTAATTCAAGAATTCTTTACATTGTCTGCACTTAACAAGAAATGAGTGCAAATGTTTCCGTTCAAAGCAGAATTAGAAGGTTCAAATTAAAGGTTATGTTCACAGTTTGAAAATATGAAGTCCGTCAAGAGGAGGAGATAATGTAGTCTTGCAGTTTTGTTTCTTTTATGATTTCGTTGAGACTTTTATTTCATAGCTGGCATATTTGTTAGAAAATTTTATATACCCACATATAAACAAGTTTTTATTCTTTATAGATTGAGCATCCCTTGATTTTTTTTAAATGATTGCTATAACAGGAGAAAAAATTGCTTGCCACATCGATATTGACTGGATATGGGAAAATTATAATCAAAGCTGGTTCGCATGATAAAAGAAATGGTATCTTAATCCCTTTAACAATAAAAGTAAGCTAAGTTTTCCGTTCCTCCAATATTTCTTCTTTAGTTCATCAAATTCTTTGCAAAACATTTGAACAGTGGGTTTTTGTTGTTGTTGTTGTTGCTGCTGCTGCTGCTGTTCTTTACTTTTGCCGCACAGTGTCTTTTTTCAAAGTACTCTGACCAGTGTACTTTTCCTCAGTTGTACAATGCTTCAAAAAGGGCATCCCCTTCTTTATTCGAGATCTTCCTTCCTTCGCTTAGCGGCATGCTTGAGACGTTGATGGATTGGTTGTGATAAGTATTACAATGAACGTACTCGTATGTGGCATGGAGGAATTCATTTGCAATGGTTTGTGAAATTCCACATCTTAAACAGAAGTTTTTGAGGAAAATGTTCCCCCCAAGCTTTATGGGTGTTCTTAGTTCCTAGTAAAATGTGTATTTTAAATTTGAGTCTCTTTATTTATATTCTTTTTAAATTCAATTAGTTATCTACTATCTTTTCTTACTACAGTTTTTAAGAGCTCTTTTTATCAAAAGTTATATTTCATAGGGTAAATAATTTAAATATTATATTATAAATATTTTATTTTTATATCATAGAAATTCCAACCCATATTAATCGCTTATAAGCATGAAAAATGTTTTTTTTAAGTTTTTGCTCCAATTTTAAAAGAGCAAGAAAACAAATTTGCTGTGAAAAGGCATTCTAGCAGTTTATAAACTCTTCCAAAAGTGGAGAAAAATTTTATCACGATTATATAAGGAGGAAATTAGTAAATTCTTTTATTTAAATCTAATTTTATTTTTATTGAATACAAAGTGGATAAAAAAAAGTTTACAAGAAGCGTTACTCCAAAACAAGTAATTCTGGAGTGAAATTTTTCCTCCTCAGAAGAGCAACAGATGACGCTATTTGTTAGCGAAATTTCTTGAGTTTCTAAGAAGTTATAGCAATAGGAATGCAGAGACTCTTTGAAAATTGGTCTCTGGATGGAGTGCCAAGTGCTGTACTCTTATTACGGGCTTTGAATGCTCTGTGCATGAAATTCACCGTCATATCTTTGAAGTTTATGATGAATATGCAATAAGCAGACATGGCAAGAAATAGGGCCACTCTTTCGAATAGGGCAAGGAGAATAGAGAAAAACGCAATATATTAGACATCCAAGTTTATCAACATGGCACGATTGAAATAAATCATCCAGAACGACCGACGAATAAATCTGAGTGTTTGCATCTGAGCTGGCTCTCAACTATAGCATTGTACAACATATTGGTGCGGATGTGGTGCGATACAGAAAGGTTTGTGCCCGTTGGGTTCCATGCGCTTTATCTGACAAACAGAAAATCAAATGAATGACTGCTCGCCTCGCATGTCTTCAGCGTTATGCTAGTGAAAGGCAGCACTTCATTTATCGCCTCATTACCGGGGCAGAAACTTGATTGTACCCTCTCAATCCGATGAGCAAAAGAGCTACTACGGAGAGGAAACTCCATTACGTCACCAAACAAAAATAAGTTTAAGGTGACACTCTCAATTGAAAATAGGATGTCCATCATATTCTGGAATTTTGGCAGTATTGTTCTGTTATAATTCTATGTAGTATGGGCGGACAGTTACTGCGGGTCCTAACTGTGCCAATTTGATGTTTTAACGTGAAGCCGTCCGACGAAAACTATGAGGCAAGTTCAGCAATGTTGTCATCCTCCTGCGTGGCAATACCAGGTCTCACACTGCCCACCAAACTCAAGAACTGACGCAGAGCTTCAAGTGGGAGATGAGGTGCCATTCCCCGTATAGCCCTGATTTCGATCTTAGTGATCTCTCTGATTTGGATCTTAATGACATACAAATGAACGAGCTTTTATCAGGAACAAGGTTCTCTTCAGACAATGAAGCCGAAACAGATGCCAAAAAGTGGCTAAATGAGCAGGGACATGACTGCTACCAAGCCGGGATGAACGAGTTGGTCCCGCAGCCTGATAAATTGCATGGAAACGTGACGAGTTGGCATCCCACTTGCATTTAATGCTAGATGTTACTTTATAATTTTTATTGCTATTGTATGCTTCTCTTTTTATGAACCTACGTTGAATAATGTGCTATGTTTACATGGTAAACAAATTTTGATGCGAAAAATTATTACAAAATTAATATTCCCTCCCGAGATTATTTTCAATGTTCTGATTGTGCAAATCTTTTTTTCTGTGTTCACAAACTTTCAGGAATTTCAAAGCATATTATATGGACAAAGAAATTTTTGTTTTCCCCTATTTTTTAAAAAAGCAACAAGGATTGGAATTCATTTGGAAACTTCTATCCAATTACAAATTTTCGTACACGTTACATCATTTTGTCCTTTTATTCTCAGAAATCCCTGATTATAATATGAATGAATTTTTTTTGTTAGTGGGTTCATTATACTTTTCAAAATCGAAGAAATAGGGAAAACAAAAAAAATTGAACCAGTTTCGCTCTATATGCTTACGAAATACTGTTTAGTATCGGAATCTTAGATCATTATTTTTAAACTTCATTTAAACAGAAGGAAACTTAATTTAAAATTTTCTGTTCCATACATTTATTTTTAAAATTTACTTCACATTATTATGTATATTTCTACTTTTAGATATATTGATCATAGATTTTTAAGAATTTTTATATAGAACAACCTGTAATTATATTTTTATATCCAATTATTATGTTTTTATATCCAATTATTGTATTTTTATATCCAATTATTATATTTTTAGAAAATTCCAATTATATTAGAATTTAACATAAAATTATATTTTGGTAGTTATTACTTTAATGACTTTGAATTACACATTATCTTTTTAAGAGTTTTACAATGAAAGTCATTTTATTATCATTATTGAGAAAAGAATAGAGATATGAATGCGATGAAATATATAAAGTTCGGTAAGAAAAAATAAGCAGAGATATTTTGAGGGCGGTTTTTATTATCATAAAAAATGTTTGTCAGTCTCTAATCTGTTAATGAACATGCATGTGCACTTAAGGGATAGCACTGACATAGATAGAAAAAACTCAGGAAGTAAAAAGTGCTTCTTATGTACATCAGGAGAGCTATAATTAACGAAAGTTGGTAAAAAGTTTTGTTTTCTTGTGAATGTCTGTGATGAAGGCTTGTCTTGATATTAAACTAATAATGAACAGGGAAAGAAAACTTTTTATATCATATAAGAAAAAAGAACTTTTTTTCATTTTAAAATATTAGAAAAATAGCAGTTTTGGAAAAAAAAGGCAAATGCGTCAGAAACCACTATGTTTTTAAAGAAGTAAGATCGCTAGAAAAATTCTAGATTAAAAAGAAGTTTGTCATTCTCAAGAATTAATTTTTACCTAATTAGAACAAATGAAAAAATAATGAAGGTAGGAAATTTTGCTCACAAAGAAAGATTTTAAAAAAAACTAAAGCATTATAAAATGCAGTATTATGAAATCCAAAATCTGTAATCGACATTCTTACCTATTTGTTGAAGTTGGGATTTATAGAACGCCTATACCCTTTCTTAAGATATGCATTAATTATTCGACCACGTCACTTTGCAGGTTATAAAGGAGTAAAGAATGTAGACACAATAACTAACGATATTTTTCCTTTAATTCCTTCATGCGCCGATAATTTGAAGAAGAAAAAAATAATACCCACCATGGGGGTAGGCCGAGTCCTAGACGTACACAAATATGTTTTCTCCGTGAACACATAAATAACTGTAGATACATTTACCGTGAATATATTTATTAACAAAATTTATTCACTGATGTAACTTATACTAATATTTCTAACCTGCATAAATGAGGTTTAGGTATCACCAATTGCTTCGTTTCCAGTACGAGAATGCGTTGTGAGTACTATATGACTGAGAAAGGGTAATGTACCATATTAGAGTCAATTTATTTGAAATGTGAGTTTGAGACATTCCTGAGCTAATGAGCCTAATTGATGACCATTGGTGTGCAACATGACTGTGTTACAGCATAAATTTTTCTCTTATTAAAATTTAGCTTCAATACCAAGTTTCATTAAAATGTGTCCAATAGTTTCTTTATAAATTCGTCAGAGTGTGCGAATTCTCTTAATTTTGAACAATACTTTGATCAAATTATATCATGTTTAATATCTTTGCTTCTTAGCTAAAATCAATCATCAAATCATTTTTCCATAACTTTTTAAAATCAAACTAACGCATTTTGTTTCAAATGCATTTTGGAATATTTCTTCTATGAAAAGCACATTTTTAATTACGATAGTTTTAATTAAAAATAGAAATAGCTCGTGTCAATAGGTGCTGTTAAATTATATGTCAAACACCCTTGTTCTTCAAAAAATTTGGACCTTCCTGAGAATTAAAAATTATTAATGATGAAAAAGAATAATATAAATAATTAATAATTATTAATAATTATAAAGATTATCAAATAAGATTTTAGATTTCGATCGTAGAGGGCTTATGGTGGTGGTTCCATATGCCCAAATTTGCATGCTCCATCTTGTAGATTTTTAAGATACTATGAATCATCAACAACAGTGCCATAGATTATACGGCATACTAAAATTAGTGGCATTTCGTATTCTCGGGACATTCTTCGCTCAACTGGCTTGCAACGGTTGGCAAGCCCTGTGTCAGTATTGTAGTGACGATGAAGGTGCCAAATAATGAATGGTTGTCGTTTACCAAAGAACATCTACGTCTTGCGAATAGTAACACTGTTCTTCGCGCTTTACGAATATTTTACAAGCAGAACCTTCCCTCTGTATACAGATGGTGAAGCCGCTGCAGCTATCTGTATACAGATGGTGAAGCCGCTGCAGCTATCTGTATGTTCTCTAATACTCTGTCCTATTGTATAGCACAGTATCATGAGCTAATCTGGTTCTGCAACGTCGCTTCCAACAAAGGCTCCCGACTTAAAATCCAACGATTGCTACACCATCTTAATGATTTTCAAGAGCTTTTTTGAGTAAATCCATGATCATCTTTCACTTCAAGCCTTTTCCATTACCTGCAAGCCGACATGAGGAATTTTTTGCGCCCTCTTCGTCGAACTGACAGCGCACCTGAACTGTTCGCCACTTCCACACAGAAGAACTTCCACTTTATGGAGGAAAGAACAATTAACAGAACAGACACATGTGCTTTAACACTCTCATGTTAGTTTGTTTTTGTGGACTTCTTTATTGGATTAGTTTGTTTCTTTCTTTTTCTCTCTTGTTTGTTGATATATTGTACATTCCATACTCATTTTTCTTTCATTTTTACAGTTTTTGTTTGTATATGGTTTTATATGAAACTCCCCTTAGTTTCTTGTATATTAACCCAGATTTTTAGATATGTATTTTTGTAAACTTTTTCATCTCTCTGCCTTCTCCATTATTTGCTAGAAAGTTAAGGAGCGTCTTCCGATGTCTCTTCCACTTCATGTCACCCACACTGTTTAAAAAAAGGTTATAATCGCAGGGGCATGAAGTGTTGTTCTGTTCTGTCCGACTGTATAACCTCATTTATGATGACGAGATTTAATATTAAGGAATAAGAATGAAGTTAGCCTGAGGTCGGTTGGAAAGAACTACAGATCTTATCTTCCAATGACTTTAAAAGGGATACTCTACATTTCGGTTTCCTCCCCAAAATCGTCATTTTAAAAGGAATATTTTCAGATTTTATTCTCCTAAAACGTCTCTTTAGACACTTACATGTACCTAATAACACTTATTGACATTACCAGCCTATACAAAAACCACAACTGTTCTTTAAGTTTCATAGAAAGATCTTGAATACCTTTTCATTTTTATGCTTGTAACTTTTATAACTTCGTCATCATTTTTAGATGAACATGAAGATCACTATTCGGATAATTCTTCAGATAAAGTGACTAAGTTAATGCTCAGACATCTATTTCATTTTATCAACTCAGTTTCTTACTTTTAATGTCAGAATTTCTGAAGAATATAAGCGTGTTTCGTCGTTCTTTACGATAACCAGACCTTGATTTGATTTTCTAAAATAAAATATTTGTGTATTCAGATGCATGGAATTTTCAATAGGCGCACAGGAATTTCACTTTTTTCTTTATTCTTGACATTTACAACACACCACACACACACAATAGACGATCACAACACATATTAACAGAATATAAACATATTTGGATATTTAGCCGCTGACAAAAAACGAACTGTGCATAATTGCACAAGTAGACAAACGTCGTGCCGAAGTACGATACAGCAACAACTGAACTGAAACTGAACTGCATTGCATATATTTAAAAGGTATACACAGCGCCATCTATAGACAGCATTCATTTACATATTTAGTATATGAATAATAATAAATAAAAGATAACGATTACAAATAAGATTAGAGATTTTTGACATACATGAACAATATATTTGTAACACTTTTTCTATTATTCTCTTCAAGTACTTACATTTTAAATAATGCAGTATCTTTAAAGAATCAGATCATAATCTTGGGTGAACGCTTCGACTTCTAACTGTGGTTGCATCCCTAACAGCAATTGTGGAGAATCCGATATAGGGTATTAATCCAACACAGCGGTTCCCAACCTATGGACCGAAGATTGCGTATTAGTGGGCAGCGGAATGCCAGTCAAAAGTTGAAGTCAGGAAGCTTTAGGAGTCATCACTGAATGTAAAAAGTGACTTGAGGCTGAAACTATAAAGTTTTAATCCAAATATTGACTGTCGCGTTGGGGACAGACAATGTGAAAAATCCCATTGAGTTTTTTTTATTATTATTATTTTGAATTGTGACCGCTTTTTTTTTAGTTTTCTTACATTGTGAAAGCTAAGTTATAAGGGGATTTTAAGGGTTCAAACCAGTTATAACTTAAAACAAAATACTATTTAAAACAAGCGAGGAGACTTTGAGATTAAACACAACAAATATTTATTAAAACACTAGGGAGAATTTACAGGGGGAAAAGAGTTATATATACACAGAAAAATTAAGGGTAAGTTACATGAAGACATGATTGGAACTCTGAGCTAGATTAAATAGGGATAGTTAGCATGGATTACGATTAATGTTTAAAAGATTACATGTTAAAGATTTAGTATCGAGAAGAGCCGATGAGTACCATTATAAAGTTAGTCGAAAGTTAGCATGCTACTTACGACCGGGAGATCGGGCGGCTTGAAAGCCAAAAGTAATTGACAGAAAATGAGAGAAGTTAAAGCATTTCGGTTGCCTGCGGTGCTGCTCTGCTCGCTCTGAGCTTGCACTCCGGTTTTGATCAGAAAAAAGAGGGCGATGCTTGTGGCGGAACGGTATCTCCACCTATTGCCGGATAGCCTAAGTAATCTAGCTCGTACATTTTGCAATGATAAAAACAGTACTTTACGGGTAATTTCCTACATATATATATCAAGAAACAATCAAATCAGTACTGAAAGCTACGTAAAAACAAAAACAATCAAAAACAACAAAACTTAGAAAAGCAATGCAATAAACTGATCGAAATAAAATACCGATACTTTCAATAGGATTAAAAATTATATAAGAATAAACAAAAGGGGAGAAGAATAAAAATAATATAAAAAACAAACGCAATAAATGCTGCAATTCTAGGAGTGTTGTGGAAATATATAACAAAATTCAAATTTTAATAGAGAGACAAAAGGATGGAAAGCATTTCAGTAAAAAAGAACGGATACTTCTTCAGGGAAGGTGAAATCCGTACTAACTATCCATACTAACCATATAGTAATTATAAAAATCCCAACACTTTCTGCGAACAGTGTTAGCTAATAAGCTAATAGAACACTGCTTTCACCCCGAGTGTTAGGATATACAAAAAGCCAAATAAAAATGACCAAGAATTAAAATTTACGTACCGTAAAATGGGAAGAGGCAAGCAGCATGAAAGAAGACACAGAACTGAATGTTTCGCGTCGTATTGGAGACCGGATGTTTTCAAAGTATCATATTACGATATTTCGCGCTTAAGTTTTGAGTTGGGGGAAAGTTTGATTAAGATTACGATGGAGACAAAGAAAGCGATGAAAAATATACAAAAATTAAAGGAAAAAGAGTATAGACAAAAAATGAAAAAATTATAAAATTAATGGAGAAAAGATATAAATTAAACCATTTTTTTAGAGCGGCTAGACTAAAATATTTTGAATTTCATCAATAACCGACTGAAAGATGCATTTTCGAGGTAATCACATTAGACCTGTCTGACTTGAGTGACCCTACCACTTTTAAAAACTGCGTTAGTATAGCTCTAATATGCAATCCTTTACTTACATCTTAAAGTCATTTATTAAAGTTTAGTAGGAGGAGGTAGGAATTTTATTACTATTAAGGTATAGTGCTCTTACTATGAAAGTATAATGGAATTCAAAATATTTTATTCTAGTCGCTCTCAAAAAATGGTTTAATTTATACCTTTTCCCATTAATTTTATAATTGTTTTTCAATTTTGTCTATACTTTTTCTTTAATTTTGTATATTTTTCATCTCTTTCTTTGTCTCCATCGTAATCTTAATCGACTTCCCCCCAACTCAAAGCTTAGGCGCGAAATCACGTAATATGATACTTTGAAAACATCAAGTCTCCAATACGACACGAAGCATTCAGTTCTGTGTCTTCTTTCATGCTGCTTGCATCTTCCCATTTTACGGTATGTACATTTTAAATCTTAGTCATTTTTATTTGGCTTTTTGTATATCCTATCATTCGGGGTGAAAGCAGTGTTCTATTAGCTTATTAGCTAAAACTGTTCGCAGAAAGTGTTGGAATTTTTCTAATTATTATAAGGTTAGTATGGACAGTTAGTACGGATTTCACCTTCCCTGAAGAAACATCCGTTCTTTTTTACTGAAATACTTTCCATCTTTTTGTCTCTCCATTGAAATTTGAATTTGGATATATAATGTTTGTATGTATTTTTTTATTCCTATATTTAGTTATTGGACCTCAAAATATTTTTTGTACAACAGGTGGTCCACATAACCAAAAAGGTTGGGAACCGCTGATCTAACGAATCAAATATTTTATAAAATTCAAATTAGTTACTGTTTGCAGGAAGTTGCACTCTGTTTTATGCATAAATCTTGTCCTGTGATAGATTTTTTTAAAATACGCTTCAATACTTCATTCTAAAAAGTTTATTCTCTAAACTCAAATAATCTGAAAACAGAACAATTTAACTTGTAGTTTTCCTGTACTTTTGCAAAATGCATCCGACGATCATTGTCCATTGTCCGTTAAAAATTTAGACTGTTACTATTTTCCTTGTTTAAAACGATAATAGATTCTAGAAATACAAGTAATTTTGTTTTGTGACAGATTTTTTTTTTTATGATTGTGTAATATTTAAAATACTCTTCAGCACTGTAAGACCAACTCTAAATTTATTTTCTAAATTCAAATAATTTGAAAGCATTTTAACTTGAGTTTTCCTACAATATCCCGAAAAAATTTCCTGTTATCATTTACCATTTTTAGCTAAAAAAACTCAAGATGTTTAGATGTTTAGATGTTTTATGGCGCAAGAGCCATTGATTTGACTATGCTGCGCCAGACACAAGTGGAAGTGGTATCAGTGTATAAAAGGGAATTAAAACAATGCTGGAGGAACATGATAAAAAGCACACAGTAAAGTGAAACCAGAAATTAGATCATGTAAAAAAAAACCTCAAATTGCCGTTATTTTTATTGTTTTAAACGATAATATTTCCAAGAAATACTTGTAATTCATGTTAAATTGTTCACTCTAAAAGATTTACTCGAATGCCTTCGGAAGTTAACCAAATAGATAAATTATTACTTTAGTGTGAGGTCTTCCCTCGCCCTGAAGTTCCCACAGGAAAAGACCACTTACGAACCCTTTTAGGACTAGAAGAAAAAGAGCCGCGATGTTATCTAGAGTCATAAAACTACAAACGACCTTGCGCAACCTCCGGGCAAAAAGACTGCACGTAGAGTTGATCTCCCCAGAGGCCGCCAAAAGAACTCTTAAAGTTCCGACCCTCTGCCAATGATCAGGGGAGAAAGAAAGCGAGGCTAGTGGTTGGAAGCCGCGGTCAGCAACCCGACAAATACCTGAGACTTAACCTTTCGAGCACGCCTCATAGGTCTGGGCGAAGGAGTTTAAAGTTTGGAGTTTTCGAGATCCGAGGGAGAATTGATGGATAATTGATTTGGAGATTGATTCGAGATTCCAGACTCGATTCTCGAGATCGGAGAAGATTGAGAAGACAGATCTCGGCTCGAGATTCTGCACTTGTGCGGGCGTTCTTAGGCCCCGTGGAATTGAAGCCACCCTTGGCTAGATAGCTCCTTTGGAGAGCTGCAACGCATTAGAGCATTCCTTTAGGGAATCGCTAGAAAGATAGTGAGCGTCGAATACCTCACTGATAATTACCGACTTGGTAACTCGCCTAACCCTTTGGTGGTTACTTTGATTAATTGAGCGTCGATTACCTCAATTTCCTCTTCCGGCCTTTGGACTTACAAAACTCGCCCTGAGTTAGAAACTATTACTGAACTTTGTCAGTTGCCGAATCAATAGCTTATTGATTGTTACGAGAACTCACCACTGATAACTGCGATTAAGTCCAGTATGAACATTTTTTGACTCTCGCGATATCATCCAGAGTTATGCTAATTATTTGAATGTATTTCTTTATGTGTAAATTCTTGTATAAACGACATTAATCAAGAAACATAATTAAATATTAATGTGCTGTATTGCTTTGTCTTGTTGATCTCTGATCGGACTCGGTATCACTGGGCTAAGACCATACATTAGCTTCTAACTCTGAACTGTCAGTAGAAATTTCCCCATGATGTCTATTCAATGATAAGAGAAAATGTTTCGGAATCTTATCTCTTTCGAATGCTCCAAGCTTAGAATTTCTTCAAATCTATAAAATTTGTTGTAATATTTGTTTTATCTGTTTATTTTATTCTTCATGAGGCTACTTTTATGCATTTGAGACAAAACTACGATCCAAAGCAGACGAAGACTACCAGACGATGAACAATACTTTTGTCGTTTCTTTTTCAGCCAAGAAGAGAAGTATTATATACTTTCCTTTCTGGCGATTAGTGAAAAATTGTGGAGTGTTTAAGTGTCTGAGAAAGGGCAGAAGCTGTAATCACATCGTAATAAATCAGGAAGAACTCTCAAGCTTTTGTCTTAAACTCTCATCAAGAGTTTTTTTTGTTGTTGTTGTTTTCTTCTGATAAATTCTTTTCGTCTAAGAACAAAAGTGTAGAAAACTAATACGATTAAATCTAGCCAGTGAGCCTGTATTTGAGATTTACTTACAGATTACGGCCATCATCTCTTGATGGATGTATGGAGTTGATTTTTGTTGTTTGTTGTGAAAAAAAATGTCGTATTTACAAAAATCTATTATCTCGTTATTTGATTATTTGCTATTTTGTAAAGCTCAATCTTAACTTAATGAAAAAGTTTCATTGGATTTTCAAATACCAAATTAATTTTCAGCTAAAATTCTTTGTTCCGTGTGTTAAAAAATAAATGTTTTCGAGTGAGTTTTACCACCATTCTAGCTTTCCCTTAAAACCATGTTTCAACAGCAATTAGCTCAGAGTCAATCAAAATTCAATATGAAATAAAAACTGTCTCTCTTATGAAACAGGAAATAATTTTCATTCACTGATAGCTTTTAGCTTCATACAACATTTTCTTAATGTATTGAAAAAAGCTGTATTAAGATCCATTGCGAAATCACAGGGAAGTGTTATTCACTGAATCAGTGGTTTAACTGAAATAATTTTTCTGAATTAAAGAATTGAAGTGTGCAGTTTCTAAACTTCTATTTTTTTTAAAAAATAATCAACGAAACCAGAAATATAAATTCAGAGAAATAAATGCCAATCCATCGAATGTTGGAATTATGTTTTTCTTTTATTTTACAATATTTTGTTTGTTCTTTAAAGCATATACATAAATATGAAACGTCCAACATAACTATTCACTGCAACGTTGACACTAATATTACCTTTCAAAGTAATTGATTAATAGAAAAGAATGAGGTTTCACTTACAGACTAGATTAAATAGGGTTAATTAGACATTTTATTTAATTTTCTAATTATTTTTATAGAATGCAAATTAAATGGCTTGTGCTTTATCTTAAAGGAGCATGTAAAGATGACTTAATAATAAAGTGATTATTGTGTAACAATATATTAATGATCATCGTATGTTATTTATTAGATTCTGAATGTTTCATCTCTACTAATAATAAAGGAGAATGTGTGTTGGCGCTCTACAGGTCAGACCGCTGGACCTAGAGCTACGAAATTCGGCACAAACGTACTTTGGATGGTTGGAATGTGCAAATCGGAGCCTTTTTCTGACATTTTGATTAGAATTTTAATTAATTTAAAAATTAATTGAAATTTTGATGTTTTTCCTTAATAACTTCCGAAAATATTACAGCACAAAAATCATTTTTACCCCATCTGAAAGTTCAAACAATTTCCTTTCCAATGATATTAATTAAGATGCCGTACAATGTTTTCTGGAATTTTAATAAATTTTTAAAGTATTTTTAGCATAATGTACAACAATAATTTTCTTTGTTGCAACTCAACTCAACTCAAACCGTTTTCATTTTTTAAACAAATATTTAATTACATATTTCTCTTTCATTGTCGTAATCTGAGATAATATCTTAATGCATTTTGCTTTTATATTTTATTTCATCAAAAGTTTTGTGAAATCTGTAAACTGAGCTCTCCGAGATATTGTTTTGCTTACATTAAGAAATGTATCCAGTAAGCTGAATGGTTGCTATGTTTTCATTCTTTCTCGGCATGTTTTAATCCAGCTAGCATGCCACTGGCCATAAAATGTGCTGTGTCATTTTAATGCTGTAATCAAATGAATATTTTACAAGAGGAATAAGAAAGTGAAGATAGTGCCGACAACTTGGAATTAGAGGTTACATGACATGGTCAGTTATTTGACTTCATTAGGAACATTAATGTAGAAAATGAACTGAAGATGTCCAAGGTCACTAATAGTACGCGGGTTAAATATCTATCACAATCTGAAGTTTAAAATTACGTTGTTAAGAGAACTATGAATATAAAATGATGCAAGATTCAATTGAAATCATTTTTCCGGCGAAGAATCTGGTCGTCGAAGGCGGCTAGTTTAATAATAAAAAAGCATATTCCAATTAATGACCTTATAATAGTATCTTTATTAAACACACTAACCTTGTAATGATAATTATTTGTAATTTTTTCCGTGCTTTATTTATTCATTGAAAAATTATAAAGGTATGAATATATATCCTATAGGTAAATCTTAAAAGAGTTTCTGTCATTTCAATAATCTTGTAGATCATATTATCAAAAGTTTCTTATACATTCACTTCTTTCATGTCTGTTTATTTTATATTGTACACTAGACGCATTCGTCAAGTATCTTGTTCGCAGGAATATAATTTCAATTGAATATCTTATGCATAAATAGTTCCCTTAACAAATTACTTTCAAACTTCTAATTTCTGGTAGACAATTAACTCGTGTTCTTTTAGTAGCCTTGCACCTGTTCGCTTCATTATCCAAGTGAAGGTTCCTAATGGAGTCAAGTAACTGTCATTGTCATGTAACATCTAAATGCACGTTGTCGGCAGCAACTTCACTTTCTTATTCCTCGTGCAAAATCTGCATTTCATTTCGACATTAAAATGACGCGGCACATTTTACGTTGAGCAGCATGTTAGCTTGATTAAAACATGCTGATAAAAAGAATTCAAATATAACAATCATAATCATTCATTCAGCTTACTGTATATATTTCCTATCTTAGAGGATTTTTACAAATTCTTCAAAAAATTAAAATAAAATCCATGAGGATTTTACCTTATCTTTCAACAATGGAAGAAAATCCCAAGATAAAAGATATATAATAATGAAAATGATTTGAATTTCATTTCAAAAATGAAAAGTACAATACTGTTGTAAATTATCCCTAAAACTATTTTTTTTTAAATTATTAAAATTAGAGAAAAAATTACACGACAACTTAATTGATATCATTGAAAAGATAATTTTTTGAATTTTCAGATGGTGTAAAAAATATTCATAATACATCGCGAAGTTATCAAGGAAATACGCCAAAATTTTGCTTACTTTTAAAATTTATTCAAAATCTAATTAAAATATCAAAAATTAGCTCCAAAGTACACATCCCCACCTGACAAAGTATGTTTGTGCCAAATTTCATAGTTCTAGGTCTAGCGATCTACCCTGTAGAGCGCCAACACATAGACACGCACACGTTCTCCTTTATTAGTGCTAGAGTTATACGAGTTACAATAGAATTGCCAGCTGCCAGACAGACGTTTTAATTTCTAACTTGCAAATTAGGTATCTATCACTGGATGGAGAAAACTCTGTTTCATGAAATGAATAATTTTTCATTTCTAATTTTCTTATTCCCACCTGAGCCCTTTACCCTTAAATGAAACTCTTCAAGTCCTGTAAGATGTGCGTTACGAAATGCTATCCGTTTGTGAGGATTCTTGTCTTCGTACTTATGCATATAATTTCGTCGGAACAATTTTACAGAAGTCGCTCATTTACATACCAGAAGAAATTTAATCTCCCCTTAATTCCCCTCATTATTCAATCTGGCCTACCTCTTTACACAAGGATCAAAAGTATATATGCTCTAGCTACCTTCTTACTTTAAAATTTCACTCATGCCGGTTAAAACGAATCAAATTCTTATTTAAGATTCCAAAATCCTGTCTGATGTAGGTTATGAAATATTCTTTTCGAATATATATGATTTGTGAGGATTCGTGTCTGCGTATTTATTTATCTAATTTCGTCGGAACCATTTTAGAAGAGGCATTCATTTGCATACCAGAAGAAAACTAATCTCCCCTTAATTCTCCTCATTATTCAATTTCACCTACATATTTACAAAAGGATAATAATTATATATTCTCTAGCTACCTTCCTACTTTCAAATTTCAATCATGCCAGTAAAACGAATCAAATACTTAGTTAAGCGCCCAAAATGAACCCGCTGATGATGAGCTTCACTTAGTTTATAAAGGCTGCTTTTTCCGCCCTTTTAAATAATGGTTAAATTTCCTTCATTTTGTGCTTTGGCATATGGAATGGCTATTCGCTTTAAGAAATTGCTTAGTAAATAAATGAACGCTTTTGTGCGAAGAGATTATTTGTTCCTTTAATAATTTATTTATATTTATTTTGTTATTTATCAAATATCATTTGGTAGAGAAATAACTAATTCGTTTTAAGTATCAACTGTTTGGATTTTTACGTAATATTATGCTGCTAAATAAGAAATTTTATAGATAAAATTTTCTCATTGTGACATTCCAATCAATTTTAGAAGGTGGGATGAGCACAAAGTCGTTTCCTGAATATAATTTTTAAAGACAGAAATTTATTTTTTTTCTTATTACAGAGCCCTGTTGTTTCAGTTTTTCATTGTCAATAGATGGTGTAAATAATCTGTAAACGCAAGTAATGAATCAAATATTAATTTTTAGCCAAACGACGTCGATAACAGAATATCCTCGACGCTCTTTATGATATTAATTCTCTTAATTTTTCTTTTGGGGTTATATCAAGGACAAAGAGTTCATCAACCGATTCGTGACATTGGAACGTTGAAGACTAAGATAATAGCTGTGTCTAGTGCTACAGAACAAATTTTGGACAAGCGTTAGCAAGAAATCGAATACCACCTTGGCATTCATCGAGCTATAAAGTGGCACACGTTGAAATTTACTAATGTAATTGATCTTATTACAAACGCGATTAAGATATATACAAATAAAGCAAAATTAAGCACAAATCTAAGAAGTAGCATAGCTTTTGCGTAATATTTTTTTGCAATCGGGGAAAGATTTTGTGTTCATTCTATATAACTAATTTCACTGTTCCGGAAACTCAAAATAATGGAATTCATTGTAAATTTTTACATCTCGGTTTTTTTCGAGCAATAATCATAGAATAGATGGCGCCTTGGATGATTTATCATATTTATTCTTATTTCCTTCATTATGTGATACTTTAAAAAGTTTAGAATTCATCAAATATTAATAATCATCTTTTAACTAGTGAACAGTTTTCGCATTCATCAAAATTATAAGAAATCTCAAAATGACCTTCGTGTTGCTTCAAAGACGATCGTAAATTAAGGTTGAAAAGTTTTTTATGCTAGTTTTTATAGAATGAATGATTTTGTAATTTTAAGCTGATACATGGTATCCCCATTAAACACAACCAACTAAAATACTGTTCCCTAAACAAAGCAATTCAGTTTTCCGTTGCTATTGATCTTTCACATTTATTTCATCTATAAATAAAAACGAATTCATATTTTATGCTTACACAAATCAATTATAAATTATGTTTAAGTCATCTTCTTAATTACATTTATTAAATACAGTAAAGGCTTTCATAAAGACGAGTAATTTACATAAAAAACAATTATGAAAGATTCGGAAACTTTAGTCATTAACTGCGTAGTAATTAAAGACATATAACTTCAAACTGAAGGAGAACGTGATGCTTGAAGCTTAAACTCAATTTTCAATCATTAATTTTAAATAGGAAAAGTCTATTAATTATAATAAATAGGCGATAAATCTTTAAAAGTTCTCAGATCATTATGGTTTGTATTGTATATAACAAATCGCTAAAATTCATAGTAAGTTTCAGACACACCCTAACATTATTCATTAAAAATTAAAAATGCTTTTTGAATATTTTCAAGTATTTTCACAGATTTTTCTAAATATCTGAAAGACATTCAACTAAATGACTTCTAGAGAAGTTCTAGAACTTGAAAAGTTTTAGACTGCTGTATAATTACCCTATTAGATAACAGTACAAGGAAGACGAAGTATGTGAAGGCACAATAATGTCGTAATGATTAACTTCACATTGAAAAAAATTTTCCAATATAAAAGACTAGGCGTAGCTGTACTAATTGTGTAATTAATAAACAATTAGTTTAGCTACACCTTGTCATTTTCATTGGAAAAGTGAATATTAGTATGTGATAGTACACAGAGAAAATGACGTTCGTCTTCTTCCCCATCAAATTTATGAATCTTTCAGGAATTTGTTTTTAAATTTTTAACATTCTTGAGCAGCTTTATTCAACAATTATATCAGAACTGGAAGGCAAAATATAACTCTGTATCTCAGTTAGCGAGGAGTAAAATCTGTACTTTTTTTTTGACCGAATGTCATTTATACTTTTCAGAAATCCTATGGGGATGTTTGTTAAATAAATAACTTAAGTCGAAAAGTTGTTTTATTATTTTATAGCCGCTCCTTTACAGAATCTTAGTTTCTTGTTGTGATAATCTCTTTGTAAAAAGTGTTAATTTAACTTTAATTTAATTTTTCAACAATTTAATTCGTTTAATAGAATTTCTTTCTCAGTTATCTCTTCTGCGTTTATCAATATATGTAATTAATAAGGAATGTTAACATAAATCTATTTAATATCTTATGTTTCGTTCTCATTGTTTTCTCTATGGTTAGTAATTTCACATTAACAATGGGTACACCCACTTTTACGAGGCGCATTAAGATATGAATTTTACCGAAGTGTGCTCAAATGATATTCAGGAACTTCATTTCTTCATATCATACCAATTGTTCTGTATTAGGTTCTAATTTGTTATCTATATTTCTTTGTTGGATTTTCTATCATAAGGATTGGGGTAATTGATTTTCCACTTGTTTCCTGTATCAAAAAGAACAAACATTTGGCGAAATATGAAATGCAAACAGATCGTTATCGATTGCAGAGAAGAGAATATCGATAGACGATTTTTTTTTCATTCAATAGTCCTCGAAAGTTACTCCTACGTTTATCTGAATACAAATTCCACGCTAGAAGATGAAGTGGTTGTTTGATTTTTCTTAATGTCCCAGCTGGAACTTCTAGGTCATGAAAATATGTATAATATTAGGTATTAAAATATTCTTCTAATTTTCAAAAATTACTTATCATTAATTGACTTCTCATGCTGGTAAATAAAATCCTGATTACCGTCAATCAATACATAACCAATCATACTGTAAAAAAATTATGTTTAATGCATGTTTTTATTTCAGTGCTACATTGAATATTGAGGTAAAAAAAAGTCTCTCTGATTTTATTTCACTCAGAATTTTAGCATCACTCGCATTATTTTTATTACCCAAACTGCTTAAATAAAAAGTTACCATTAAAAAAGAAGGACTCGATTAGAATTATTATGGACTAGTACAAAAGTACGAAGTACCAAGTAGGAAAATATGTTAAAAGGAACCTTACGAGGAAAAAATTGGTGAATACTAGAAAGAACTGGAATGTAAGAAATAGCATGAAAAAAGTAGAGTGTTAGTTATTTTCCCTACGTAAAAGATAATTATAAAGACATTCAAGGAATGAAATTGACGATGTCCCGCATAGGCAAAAAATGTTATCGTTGTAGTCACCATGTTCTTTTTTGTCTGTCTCCCTCAGTCTTGATTCAAACTCTTGTAACTTTACACCTTAATTTAAACTGATAATGCGTCAAAAGCATTAAATTATTCCTTTTAGTAACGCAATATAATAATCTGCTCTTATGAAGCCTGCTGGCATCAGTCGTAATCTTATATTAAGTAAAGAATTAATACATTAAAAACATAGCACGAAAGCTTTTGTTGCTGGAATCTGCTTTATCTATAATCATTTTTAGATTTATTCCAGAATATTTTTTACATCAGCAAACACAGTAGAATTGGAGTAAATGAGGCTCCCTGAGAGTGGTTTTATACCGTTAGAAATATGTGTGGCATGTTGAACGAAGTGGTCACCATTTGGATGAAGACTTATATTTGTAGTAGCGAAAGTGTGTGAATGAGACGAGAAAAAACGTCATAACCCAAGTGCATATTTATCACAATTTATGATGCCCCACGATAACCTGAAATTCATCATTAAAGTTAAACGTATCGGCTATTTTTGAGAAACAGAAATACGCCATTCGTTCAAAAGAATTTACTATTTTGAAGCATTATTATAAATAACGAGTTAAAATTAATGGTCGATGTTTCTTTAGTTTTAGAAACGAGAAGCTTTGTTCGTTGAAAATAACTAATTCTTGAAAAAAATTCTTGTTATTTTCCCCTCGTTTTTTAAAGCATATTTGCTATGCTGTTCGCTTTGAAAATGATTTGTTCTACTAGGTTTTTAGAAGACTGATAGAAGCATAAATAACTGAAAACTTTTTTAGTATTCTTTAGTATAACTTAACTTTTTTTATCTGCTTTGCGTTTTAGTTTCTTTCCTATAGTAAATTATCTCTCTGAAAGCTTTAAAATACATGTTTCAAATTTAAAAAAATAACTGTTATAAATATGCAAAAAACAGTTCACATATGTCTACTAAAATGTCTTCCTTTTCTATCTCCTTCCGTGAAAAGAAAACTTTTTAAATTTAAAATACTTATGATTAATTAAATAGAATTATTATTCATTTGTCTGAAAAAACATTTTAGGGTAATTTTCCTAGAAAGAAACAAAGGGACCGAAAAATTTAATAAAATATTTGCAAATTTCCTGGAGGGAAAACGGATCTTCTTTTAAATAGAAACTGTTATTCCTAAAAGTTCGCCATATTCTCTCCATCGATAGTGATCGTATACCATGTGCTTTTCACCTTTGCCGTCTCTCCAGTTCAATTGAAGGAATGTATCTTGTTCTTTTGTTCGTAGTTTAAATGCGACCAAAGCCACAAAACTGACAGGAGATTGGCATTTGATTTTTTTTCTTGCAGCAAAGAAAACTTCATTTTAGAAATTGTTATTTCTCAAAATCGAGCTTTCTTATACCCTGCACGAAGCTGAGCCCTCCACTCTCCCAGTCTTTCAAGTGTCCACTAGGACTAGAGGAATAAGGCTTCTACAATCTATGTAATGACTCCATGTGGCCTAACGATAGATTTGCAGTTTTGAGATCATGGTTCGGAACACAACACCATGGATCATTTGTGGTGCATGTGAACCTAATACACGTTAGATCTACCATCGGAGCTTAAGTTGCAGACCTCATTATGTGACCACGTTTAAAAATTGGGGACTCCATTCTCAATAACCTTCATGTAGCTTTAAAACGAGATGTGAAGATAGCAAATTAACATTAAAAAAACTAAAAGTTACAGGATATTCGATCATTGAAAAAATTTCTTTTGCATAAATCTTATTAATTGAGCTTTAATCCTTCTGCTTATCATCCACTTTTAACGTCAAAGTATGGAATAGTAACATCTTGTATGGAATATTAAAATCACTAAGGGTGTGAAAAGGATTAAAGAAATATTTTCGCATTTGAAGATAGTAACCTACTTGTAAAAAATCAGATTTCTATTCTTACTAAAGGAAAAGGAATTAGTCAGTAATTATTTAGATGAAAAATACGGCCTTTTACAGATTTTTTTCCCCTCCATTAACGAGAAACGGCTTATGTGAATACTTTTTTTATCGTTCGGAAATACTGAAAAAAATATAAGTGCGCTATAAGTTTATTTTTTGATGTACTTTAATCGAATGCATTATTAATGGAAGTATAATAATTGTATTTAATTTAGAGAAAGTAAATATTTCACTTTCTGGGGTGTTTATTTTTATATAATGTCTTAAAATACAGTTTTTCGAACTTTAAAAATGAATGAAAATTTTTCATTTAAGTTATAACTCTCTGTTTCTTCATGTGGGTTCTCCATCTTCTTAAAACACTTTTTCACATAAGCAAATTTGTTAATAATCTTTTACGAGTTCGTGATGCTTTCAATTCATATATTTATATATCAATATTTTAAAATTCATTGCATTTTCCCCTTAAAATGGAGTGTAAATATTGCTTCATTCTTAGTAACCACCCTGAAATATCAAAGCAAATACAAGTTTGCTGCAGATAAAGACTATAAAATTCATTTTATGGAATTGTTCTTATTTTTCTCCTCTTTTTGTTTGATTAATAAAGAAAGGCCTACATAACAGCGATTGATTTGTATATCAATAAAATCTTTTTCGGATTTAACAAAATTTTGTTATAATTTTTTGATTACATAATAAAGTCGTTTATAAGTTACTAGGAGTAACAATTGTTCATTGTATTAAGATAACCCTTGTAATTTCTTTTAATTCCTTTTAATAATATGAACTATAGACCTACAAAATGAAATAACATAAGAATTAAACAAAAAAAGGAAACATAGAAGTAAAAATGACACTAATAAATACCTTCGTTACGATTAGATCTTTTAAACTTTGGAGTTCCTTTTCAATCCGCATAAATAAATTGATATTAGCTTATGTCACGTTTTAAATGATAGTTTAGAATAATAAAAAACGGCACATAGAAGACTTATAAAAAAGGATATGAGAAAGTGTCACTTTATAATAGTTAATAGTGTCAATAGTTAAGAGTAGTTACAGCACTCATACAAGCTGTTTAACAGATAAAAGAAAGAAAACTTCCGTAGAAGAAATAAAAGCTTTCTTTATGACACACAGTTAGTCGGACTCAGAAATAAAAAGACGACTAATAGCTTTCAAATATCGATAAGAAAGGAATCAAATACTCTTTCAAGAAACTACCAACTCTATTAAAGTAGAGAATACGTTGTTTACATTCGGTAAGTAAATTTAACTCTAACACTAAATAGATTTTTCCATACACACCTTGTTACAGAAAGCACTTTACTCTAAAAGCTATTCGAACTGTTAACTTCAATGGGAAAATCAAATCTTCACACAATAACATAGAAAAGAAAGTCTTCGCCCCTTATCTTATTCTATGAAGAAATCGTAACGTTGTTAAAACTAACAAAAACTGGACAAAAATCATTTCTCAGCAACCAGTAATAGCCCTAAACCTAATACCCAATAATCTAAAATATTAAAAATAGTTTATCAAAGAGGTAAAATAATTTTCACTTCCATTAATTCCCCTGGAAAAAAACTTCGAGGGCAATTAGGAAAACACCTTCCAACCAATGCAACTTATAAAAATCATGTTCACTTTCATTGGCTCTCCTGACAGAAACGAACAAGCAACTACATTTAATATATTTCTCAATACTCTAACACTCTTTGTTCCTTTACTCCCAAAGGATGGGGATGTTTCAGTCTCCCAGTTAACGAAACCATTTTCTTGCAGCAAACCAATGTTGTTAGAAGAGCTTTTATGGGTAAGAGATAAGAAAAATAATTACGGCGGCTCGGTGATTTAACGACTCAACGCCTTAAAAGAGCATTGGTACAAAAAAACTAAATAAAATGGAATCTAAGTCTATAAAATCTTCGAAAAGTTCTACCTAAAAGCACCACTTGGGGAAAAGACTAGAGGTGGCGTATTTTCTTCTGAAAACCTTACTGTGGCACAATGGTTAGGTTAGGTTAGATTAACGTCCCGTTTTGAATCAACACGAGGGCTATTTAGGGACGGACCTCATAATTTTGAACTGCGGTCAGATGACGAGGACGACAACACCTGAGCTGGCACCCCCTCTCCAAGCTTCCGCGCCACACCAGCGGGTGGACGATTTAGCGTGCAATAGGCCCCATACACGGCTGATCTTCAGTGGAATCGGGTTTCGAACCCTCCGGGGCGGCCCTCCGGTCCAGAGGTCGAGACCTTACCACTAGGCCACCGCGGCCTTGTGGCTCAATGAGCAAGACAATATAATCTCTTTGAGATGTCATATATTCGCCTCTCGGTAGAATAGATAAAAATAAAGTTGCCACGAAACTTGTCTTTTAATTCTTGACCCCCATCCCAGTTTGCCTCATTCCGCTTCAATTTTTATTCAAGCACCTCAGTTAGTGGACAGTATAAAGAATTTTTTTAAAAAATCGCAGTTCATGCTGTCTTTTCTTTTTTATTTATGAATCATTTCTGAGTATTTAATATTTAATATCCTTACAAAGTAGAGTGAACTTTCGCTACCAAAGAAGAGGGCTTTTGAGTGATGTATTGAGAAAAGACACTACGCATTTTTGCAGAACTATTAGTAAGCAAAAAAATTTAAAATCTATATTATATCATTAGAGTTTTATATTTTACCTTATATAGTGATAACTATTAATGTTTATTAAGGAATAGAGATAGGATAAGGATATGGGATAGAATTTTCTAGATTTAACTGCATAATAAATTCTGCGGAGTCCATCAGGTACATACAACGATCTCGTAGTTTTAAATTCATAAAATAAAAGTTTACCTTTATAACTTTAATTTATGAAAATCAAAACTTCACGAAATATTATGAGCATCTTATTGGCTCTTATATATATTAAAATAGCAGCATATACTCAAAATATAATCATCTGATTCATTCTGTTTGCGTGAATCATCTGATGTTTTTTCTACATCCAGGGGTTGTGAAATATCTACATTTATGTTAGTGGATCATAGTTTATTTTATCATTCCATTACTTTAACAGCACTCACAACTCATAACTTATTTATTTATCAAAGAACAAAAATACTCGGTTGAAAAAAGAATTTTCTTTTAAAGTGATCAAACTCTCATGGCTTCTAAATGTGGATAAGAATAAAGGAAAAAACAATTAAAAGATTAAACAATTTTCGACTAGAAAGAAAAATCATACGCTGTTCATAATGAGTACGTAAATTTAACTTTGTCTGCAAATTTTCCAATTATTCGACATCTGGATTAGAGAAATCTTAATTCCAAAAACAATTCTGTCTGTAATTTAAATTAGAAAACCAAGCTCTCATACAATAACCTTTAATAAAAAAAATCTATGCTGTCTTTTTACCTTGTTCATTTCTAGAAATCGGAATAAAATAGTTTAAACCGCCAAAGGAAACTGGGATAGATAGAAGAAGCAGATAATGCCCCCATCCCCTATCCATTTTAATTTAAGGTAATGAAGACGATTTTCCGAAGAAACTGTAAAAATCACATTTCCAGTCCTAAAAGAAAGCACTTCGTAAGCAACTTCGGTACTTTTAACTTTCTACTCTTATGCTCCGAACAACATTTGTTCCTTTCGTCCCAAGAGATTAGAATGTTTCGGACGCCTTGTTAATGAAACCTTTTTCTTACCGCAAGGAATGCCGTTAGAAGGGGGGTTTATGGCTGAAAGATACAAAAAATAATTAAGAAGGTTTTTGTGGTTTTACCTTCCCATGTCCAAGTGAATAAAATGGTAACAAAAAAAATACGAAAAATGGCCTCGGTGTTTAAAATCTTTCTCAAAGTTGTAATTGAAAATAGCGCTTGAGAAGAAGAAACTACAGGTACTCTGCTTTTAAGATCGTGTTTTCGCAAGGATAGAGAAGATATAGTCACTTTGAGCTGGGAGCTGTGTATTTACTTTTCGATAGAATCAATAGAAAAACAAGTTAATAAGTTTCAAGGTTCTTGTCTTTTTTTCGAACCTCAAATGCCGTCATTCATTACTTTAAATTTTTTAAAGAACCATATTCAATTGCCCTATAGGGGGAAACCGAGTAAGGTCTTTTTTTCGTCAAATTTTAATCATTTTTTTTATCTTAAGCTGCTCCTCGTGCTCCACAAATATGAAACACGAGGCTCGCAGAAGTAAGTACATTATACAATTCATCAGTATATTATATTATTCCTTTTAAAAAAATGGAATAAAAGTATTGAAGAGAAAACGAAAAGAAAAATACAAACATCAATAAAATAAAATATAATTGAAAAAAGTGAAACAATGAGGAGCAAGATAACTAATTTTTTTCTATTGGTCTCTGTTTTTTTATTTTGCTGCTGCAATTGCGCGCTTCTTAACTCTCTGAACCCGGCTAGAGTGGGAATTCCAGTACCTCAAAATCTGAAGAAAATTTTCGTTCACGAAAACAGAATGAAATCCGTCCTTTCTTTACAGAAATTCCAGGAGGATGACACCCAAATTTGGGCTATCAATTGTCAACAAAGTAAGAAACCACTTTCTCTCCTAAAACTCGCTCAGGCGCCCGAAACCACCTGAGTCCGGCCTCTGTAGAATGGGGCGGTTTGAGGCGGAATAGGGCTCATAGGGTTAAACATTGTATTCATTTTATCTAATTTCTCCTAAATTTTACTCTTTAAATTTTATTGTTTTTAAATAAAAATATTTTTGGTTGTTTTTTTTTCTGTCCTAGTTTAAAGTTTATGTTAAGATTCTTTTTTAAATTTATTCTATTTCTTCTTGTTGATTGTTTTTAAGAACTAAAAATAAATAATGTTACAAAATTCCTCCAAGAATTGATACTCTAAATATCAATAATAAAAGAAACACTATTTCACAAAAAAAGTATACATGGATACAAAGCATAAAATGTTTTTTTAATCCTTTAACCTTAATCTTTTTTTAATAAAATTATTATAGTAAATTGTAGCCAAACAAATATCCTATCTGTGAATATAATAACATATTTTCCTACTTCAAAACAGAGTGAGGGGTTTTTGTCTTTTGTTAAAATAATTAAATGATGATACCTAAACCTAAACACTTGTTCTCTAACTGTAACCACGTAATGCTTTTTCTTAAAAATTATTTCATATACTCTATTTACATCGTTACAACATAATTTGCCTATTTTATATCCCAGAATTCAATTTAATAGAATTGATGTTATGATACCAGTCCCATCTATGCGCCGCGCTGATTCAAATTCGGCGACTTGCTCGTATATATTACGTAAGTTTTCAAATCTATTCTCAGCTATTTAAGTAAATGCTTTCACAGGCTCCATACTGATGAAGTCCACTGTTACGAACTATGTAAATTTCATTTTTTTCAAAGTTTTGTAAACAAGAGAAAAGTTTACGTGATCATCACAATTTAGAACACCAATAAATTCATATCTTTTTTGAATTTCCACAATACTTTATTGTTTTTTTTTTCAAATATATAGTTTCGTGACATTTAAGTGATACTAAGGTATAAAGTAAGGGTTAGGTGTGTTTCCGGTAATGCTGGTTTTTTTTTTTTTTTGCAATACTTTAAATTTTATTTATCAGGGTCTTAAAATAAAGCAAAGACAAAATTAAACATAGAATAAAAAAAGAAATCCTTTTTACAAAAAGCAAATATACATTATAACAAAATCATTAAATTGCAGCAGTTTAGTCCATTGTAATATAATATTTAGATTCAGATATTTCCTGATTTCCCATTTCATAAATTTTGTGATATTATGGAAAAAATTAGGTTCGAATAAGGGTATTAAATGAATGTTATCTGAATAATTGTTGCTTAAACAATCTAACGCTGAAAAGTATTAGAAGTAAAAGTTTCCATTGAAACAAATGTACAAAATATTAAATAAAACATATCCTTCTTCAATTGGTAAAGTAAGGAAACTTAAGAACTTTCAAAAGTCGATAAATAAGGAAAACTGCTCTTTCTAAAAGCAACTAACATTTGTGAAAAGAAGGATACATTGTTTCCATTCAGTAAATAAATTAACTTTATCTCCACGTTTTCTAATTGATCAATATCTGGATTACAAAAACAAATACCAAAGCCATTCGTTGTAACTGTTAACTTTATTGGAAAAATCAAACCATTACACAACTTTGACAAAAAAAATTGCTGTATTCTTTCCTCCCATGATTCTTACCAGAAATCAGATGAATACAGGAATGAAATGACACATTTCAAATATTAATATAAAAACTAAAAATGTTGGAACTACGGTTTTTTTTTAAATAAGAGCGCATCTCAAAAAGTTTTTTTTTCAGATAGGTAACGCGGCGTTACGCCGTTGTAAATTTGTTACAGCGAGAAAATTCCTTACGCAATGGTTACCGATCAGCAGAAGCCGATGAGTGTTTTCTGGTTTCATTTTTTAGTTTTTCTTGAATATTACGAAAACTCTTCAGTTTTCACACTACATGTGAATTAGCAGATTAAAGAGCATAAAATTCCCTACAAATACATGCTTTTATTTTTCTTTCGGTTTTAATATTTTCTTAGATATTGGCTCTAAACAAATTTTGGATTCCCAGTAATTTACGACCCCCTAGACCACCGAAATGGCCCGATACCTATCAGGGAAAAAAACTTTTTGAGATGCGCTCTTATTTTTAAAAAAATTCGTGGTTCCAACATTTTTAGTTTTTTGTATTATTATTAAATAAATGAAGTCATTTTATTGAAATTTATTCCAATCCAGCATGAATAAAAAAAAAAACTGTCCGAGTTCTTTGACGCCGTAACAGAAATCGAATTTGCGCGTTCGTTAATGACGGAGAGCGAAGGAGCTTATAGGCGTAGACCGATCGTCTGAGTCTGTTTGGCACGTAGCCAAACCAAACCACGTGACAGCGTTACCGGATCAGTGGGAGGCAGATCTGAGCTATTATATTAGTAATTCATTTGAATATTCTTAACGATTTTGAATCTTTTACGAAAAAGGACATCAGGCGACTTTATTAAATATCCATGGAGATGCATTTTCTTTAATTGCAAGGTGGCCACAAATAGAACCCCGATTACAAAAATGAATAAATTCCTTCCGTATTAACATAAGCTATCATTACTAATTATTTCTTCGTCAAATTCTACCTGAACACTCATAAAAGTCCATTTCTATTGTGTTTTGTAATATACCGTAGAAATTCTAAATAGATGCATTATTAATACTGACCTTAATATTGATCTCTACATGTAAACAACAAAATCGTTTCCAAGACACAAACTTAAACTCCGACATCTTGGAACATTTGTAAACAGGTACCTTCCAAGAAATCCCTATCTAATCTCTAACCCCAACTACAAACTCTTACAATTAGGCGCAATCCGAAGGGAAAGAATGAAATGAGCTTTTAATGACCCGGAAGAGAGCAGTTTCACAGCCGGAGGACGGTTTGTAATAATCTCTGGGATAAGTGCAAACGGCTATGCCTTAATCTCTAACCAGAGAGGCAGGGCTAACCTTTTCATTAAGCTGGCCAAAGATTGAGATTTTTAGGATCAGTCGCGGCCTGTGAAGAAAGTCGTTAAATGAACTTAATTGCTTCAGACTAAAGGTCTGCTCTTTTTAGTCTATTTACGAGGGAGAAGATCGAACTCTACATGCATCGTTTCTGCAATAATTCTATCTCTTATATCCCATAATTGCGTCGAGTTTGTGAGAATAATAGTAATAGGTGTCTCACAGTATGCGTCATATGCATTCATGTTCATAAATTAAGGATATTTGAAAATCTCAGTAAAAAAGCGCTACAGCAAAGTTTCTTATGATATAGTATTACACTATCTTCTAGAATTAATAGTATTAGTATAACTTAGTTGCAATTGTATTCATATATTGCAATAGATCTGTCCTGATGACTGCCGGCATCCACAGATTCAAAGCAAACCGTGTACAGACGGTTGTGTAAATATGGTCTATATGCGGAGGTTTGTCAGATGTGTTCTACTCACGGAAGCTCACTCTCAGTGCCGTTTTTGCCCGGTGCAGAAAACATGTTATGCGGGCACCAGAACAGTGGGCCCATCAGTTCTTTTCTGATGAATCCTGGTTTTACCTGCTATGTGACTCGCGTCGTATATTCATATGGAAAGCACCATAGACCCATTACAACCAAGAAAATGTCGTTGAACATCGCCATTACGGCGGCGCTGGACTGAGCGCATGGGGTGGCATTATCCTGGGTTCTCTAATATGTCTCCATGTCCTACGAGGAACCATGACAACCAAATTTATCGAGATATCATATCGTGGACAAATTCCTTGAAGAAGAGAATATTGCCTATTAGGAGCGACAGGCTTTCTCTCCCGATTTAAACCCGGTTGAGCATGTATAGGACATACTCAGGCGACGTATTGCCTTTTCATTATCAACCCTTCTTCTTCTTGATTACGGGACACCTCGCCCCTGGTCCCGGAGACGAATCCATTCTCAGGATAGTGCTGAGGGCCCGTGAGATGTTCTCGTGCTATATTTTCTTTATATATATACGAATATACACTTTCTCGTACATCGATGCTTCCATCCGGAGGGTCACCAAAATGTGCAAGACAGTTTAAATGACGTGGTTTCATGCTGCCGCAGACTTGGTCGGCTCTAAATTCTAACAGAAATTGACAAGCAGAAAAAAAGAGAACAAAAACAGGACTAAACCTGTGGAACGAGGTTATTAACCTCCTGATAAATAGAATGAAGGAGACCTATATTTTCCTCTCTGTTTAAAATTGTGGATAGATTGTCTTTATCATAAATTCGTTTTTTTGCTTACTTTTCCGTGAATGGGCAATTCACTACGTAGTGTAAAGTATCTCCCACGGCGCCACAAGGGCATTTGATGTTCAAGCTCCTCCCAAACCGTACAAAGTACGCTGCGAATCTACCGTGTCCACTCAAAAATTGTACAATAAAATGACTAAATTTTTTCGTATGAATTGAAACCGCCGGTATTAGTTTTTCTGTATGTCTGCCGTTTTTTGTTGTGGACGAAGCCCAACGCTCTTGCCAAATCTGTATTTGCACATTGGAAATTGCATTTTTTAATTGTTTAAAGGATTTCTTTGGAATTTTTTCAACGTTAGGTCTCGTTGTAGATTTTTTAGCATAACTATCAGCTGTTTCATTCCCCTGAATTCCAGTGTGAGCTGGAATCCAGTGGAGTGTAATGGATTTTTCTTTGCTCATTTCTAAGATGTCGTTTTTAATTGCAAGAATTTCTTGTTTACTTGTTTTAAAAGTGTTGAGTGCTTCAAGCACCGAAAGAGAATCTGTGTATAAGTTGATTTTATTCCGTGGTCCAATGGTGGAAATGAATTCTAGGGCCATTTGTATTCCTGTGACCTCCGCCTGGTACACTGCAGCAAAATCTGACAACCTAATTGTTCTATTGAAAATCTCTGCGTTATAATAGAATGCAACTATAGCTGCACCAACCTGATCGTTAATCTTTGATCCGTCTGTATAGATCTCAATCTCTTCCCCGGAAGGTTTGTGTTTATCGTAAGTAATTGAAATATTATCCGCTGGATGGATATTATGTGGATCTAGTCTGGTTTCGTAATCTTCCCATTTAAAAATTTTTGATACAAACTTTGTGTCGTTATTTATTGTCGTAAGTAAGAATTTGCCAAAAACTCCCTTTGCCTTAATGTCTAGCGGTACAATTCCCGCGATAACTTGTAAAGCTTCCGTAGAAATTGTACGATGTGCTTTGGTTATTTTTATAAGTGGTCTACGCTGTAGACTATTTAGGGAATCCCTTATCTTTTTTAGTTTTAATCTATTGCCCCATGCTCCTACTCCAAAAAGAAGGTAAGGCTCTATAGCTCCATAATATATCTTTCTGAAAAAACCCGAACGCTTAGAATAGAATTCATTAGCTACTGTTGATAGTTTGTAGGTTAATGAATCCGTTTTGTCTCTGAGTGCTTTAAAATGTTTGGTGAAAGTGAGACAGCAGTCCCAAGTCACACCGAGGTATTTTATGTTATTTACAACTTGTATTGTATGATTATTAATTGAAATAATGGGAGGGTTTCTGAGATTAAGTCTTCCCCCAAAATTAATAGGCATTTGAAATGTTTTCTGTATATTAAAGGAAAGTTTATGCTCTGCACCCCATGCAAGTAATTTTTCGAGAATTGCGTTTCCCTTTCTTTCGATTTCCTCTTTATCCTTGCCTCTAATTACAACAATTATGTCGTCGGCATAGACTTGGATGTGACTTCCCTGTGGTAGGGGTAAATCAAGGGCAGTGTCCATAACAAGGTTCCAAAAGAGAGGCCCGCTACACGAACCTTGCGGGACCCCTCTCTGGTTATCAAAATTCCATACTTCCTCATCCTGAAAGTAATGTATTGATCTATTTGTGAAATAGTTTATCACCAAATTAAAAATATTCTGAGGGCAATTTGCCTGTGTAAGTTGAAATAAGATGCTTGTGCGCCAGACTGTGTCAAACGCACCTTGTACGTCTAAAGATAAAATTGTAACTAGTACACGCTCTTGTAATGCTATATTTATGGCCTGCCATAAGCGGAAGTTTGCAGTCTCGCAAGATCTGCCATTCATTATCAACCCTATAGGTCTATTCCAGAAGTTCGGATAGCATTGATTCAAGAGTGGGACGACATACCGCAAGAACAAGCGTTAGAACCATATGGTGTTAGTTTTTCTAGACGAGTCATGCATTCCCACTTTGCGCCAGGGAAAATATCCTATATTTTATTGGTAAAAAAGGTACCGTATTTTTTATTCTGTATCGTCTTTGTATTAAACAGCTCTATTTTTATAGCAGTTTTTTAGCTTAACCCTTTAACTGAGGGTAATTTTAGTACACCCTAAACACAAAAAAGTATATATATATATATATATATATATAGTCATGTATTTAATGTGATAAAGTGACGACTCAAAAATATATGCATGACAAAGTACGTATTTTGTAATCAAGATAATTTATTACAATTTTATTATATTATTTATGAAAATATATTTTTATAATTTAGTGGTAAGATAAAAGATAAGAAATAAAAGATTTATTTTATTTTACTTATTTAGGCAAAATTTAGTGGCACATAAGCCACAGCCTCAACAAGTGGTTTATAAACCACATCCGCGTCTGGCTATAATTTAAGTATGTGGTTTATAAACCACACACGCAGTTAAAGGGTTAATTCGTAAAAAAGATCATTATCCTTAACTGTTTTGTTTTCACAACTACCTAATTAGATTATACCTTCTATTTTGGGAATGCGTTGTCCTTGTAATTCTGTTGAGAACCTAAAGGGAAGTCGAAATGTTTATGGATTCCACGTAATTTTTGTATCGAATTATAACGTCTGTGAATGACTTTGTTTTAGTTTTTAAGTTTAAAATTATGATAATTCGATGCACGTTCTGGATCGAATTACCGTAATTTTCTGCTTTTAAACTTTTAATTAATTATAAGTTTTACTTACATCTGAATCGGAATGCAAATGAAATTTAGAATAACGTGTGAAAAGCATGCATTTGCTACTAAAAGTGCATAATGTACGTATAAATTGCATGCATTCACTAGTAGAGCGTATTATTGTGAATTTGCTTCTTCAGTATAATTTATCAAAATCATTAGTAGCTTGTTAATAAAGGGGGCAAATTTTCAATCGTATTTACGAGACTCTTTCGCCAAAAAATTGTAGTTTTCTCACTAATACATTTTGGTCGCGAAGGTCTGTTTAAAAAAGAAGTTTTTAATTGCCATTTTTTAACTTATTAGTGTTTGGTAAGCAAAGAAAGGTCTACATAACAGTGACTGATTTCTATAATAAAAAACTCTTATTTTGTCGCAATGTAATTTTGTCGTTATTTGTCGTCTGTCTATTCACACACGCGCGAATAGACAGATCAACAGACTGTTAAGGGTAAAGAATTTCGCCAAAATTTCATACATATCTACTAGTATAATGGCTCTGCTTTGTTTGGTAGGGTTTACTGAGGGAGCCATTTCTAAAACCACAGACAAAATATTTCAGGACGAAATGAAGTTGGTTCCTTGAAATGATAAGTGATTATTTAATGAACACTAAATGATTATTTACAGTTATTTACACTTTACACAGAAAAGACAAGAATATATTGTTCCCGTTCAACAACACCGGATCACTTCGCATGTCTTTCTTTTTACACTGTTCAAGAGTCATTTCAGTAGAGGGAGGGAGGCAGCGCCATCTGCCGGATAAATACATTTGTTATACTAGTCAATTATAAAAGCATATAACAAATTTCTTCTATGTAGCTCCTTGCATTTTTGGGTTATCGTATTCACATGCACACAGACGAATAGTAAGACTTCCCTTGGATGGAATGCGTTTTGATAGATCTCCAATTTTGGTGTACAGGCCACATACCAAATTCCATGCATCTTGCTTATTGCATTTTCAGTTATCGTGTTCAAAAACCGACAGACATACATAACTAAATTGAAAAGAAAAAAAAATCGGGCTTAGGAAGGTCAAAAACATGGAGATTTATAAGGATGTCGAAGTATGTTTTGACGATTTCAATTTTTTTTTTCATTTCATACTTGGTATACGGGAAAGTAAAAAAGAAAACAATTCAAGGAAATCTAAAATATTACTTCTGAGAATATTCATTTTCGCTTAACATCCATAACAATTTGTTAAGACTTATTTCATCATCTAATTACATTGAATCTAATTATATTGAACTATTACAAAAACAAAAAAGCATAATTACAAGATGTTTTGTTTGCCTGTAACATGAAATCAAATAAGTTCCTTTAATAATAGTGAAATTAATCTTGACATTTTAATTTATATTTGTTTTTTCAATATTTTTGCTATTGGTATTGAAATTTGATTTTACTATATTTTTAATCTATATATATATATATATATAATATTAGCTGATAACCCAGCGTTGCTCGGGGTTCAAATTTTTTCATATGCCCCCCCCTTTGTTCCTTTCTCCACAAATATTGTCACTAACTTTCCCCAACAAACGCAAATCTCCTTTGATTCCTTTCTTGTTCAATTAAAACTTTCACATCTAGCCTTATAACTGTTTGCTTTGAATGAAAATGCGATAAATTTGAAAATGAATATTTCTTAAACTTTTAAACAATATACCATACAATAACTATACAACAATACTAATACAACTTTACAATGTACAATTATACTATACAGAATTTACCCACCGTTGCTGATTAAAAGTATAAACTTGAAATCTTAAGAATGAACAAAATGATGTCAAAAATATACGTCGCGAAATAAAACATCAAAAAACAAAAAATAGAAAAAAAAGAACTAATAAACTAAAACTGATTTAAAAATATAAACTTAAAAATCTTTAGAGCGAACAAAATGTTGCCAAAAATATACATTTCAAAATAAAACATCAGTTGGCAAAAAAAGAGAGGGAGAGAAATGCAAGAACGATTTTTAACATAGAAGCATAATATTTCGTCTCGCGAAAGTGGTAAATAATTGAGATTATTTTAACTGATTAAAAATATTTAAAAAAATCTTTCGAACGAACAAAATGTTCCCAAAAATATACTTTTCAAAATAAAACATCAAAAGACAAAAAAAATGCTAGAATTTATAAATTAAATCATGGAAGCATAATATTTAATCTCGCGCGACGTTGCACATAATTGAGATTATTTTAAATGATTAAAAATATGAAGAAAAATCTCTTGAACGAAGAAAATTTTACCAAAAATATACGTTGTAAAATGAAACATCAAAGGGCAAAAGAGAGACAGAGAGTGAAAAATGCAAGAATGATTTTTTTTTTCTGATGTTTAATGAAATTAAAAGAAGGTAGCATAATATTTCGTCTCGCGTGACGTGAAGCTTTTGCAAGACGGAAGGAAAGGACGTTTCCGAATAATTTAAAAAATTGTTAAAAATCAGGAAAGTTACATAGCAGCTTCAAATTACTCTTATTACAAAGGAGATATTCTGGACTTTATAATGATATAAAAATTACGATTCTTCGACAAGAATATAGGCATAAATTTCGCGAAAATAGACAAAACACACCTGACTTTTCCATTTAACATTAAATAAATAAAAATATAATTCGAATTTTGAAATAATTTCTGCGGCGTTAACTCCTACTCGTGCTAATGTATCACTGTGCCAAATTTAGTCCCTGTAAGTCAAACCGTTTGGGTGTGCATAGAAAAGAAAAAAAGAGAACATACACGCACGGAAAATAAGCTCTTTTATATAGTATATAGATAATTACAGTGTAAAATGTAATCACAGTGCAGATTGTAGCTTAATTTTCACCTATTTGCTCAAAGAGCGTGAAATTTAGTATTTGAGATTGCTTTATTTATTTACACTTTTGAACTTTAAATTAATCTGAATTAATTTTCAGGAAAAAACAATCACTTTTTCCGAATGACTAAACAATTCTTTCATTAAATGCAACTCATTTCAAATGCGAAAGGAAAAAAATCTTTGCAAAAATATTTTTAAAGAGCGAGTGAGAATAGCTACAAAAAAATGTCAGTGAGGTATTTCAATTAATTTAAAATGCATGACTGAACATCGATTGGAAGAAAACAGTTTTTTCTTTGTTTGAATGTTATGAAAATAACATTCCAGAGTTTAAATTAAAATAATGGAAATTTTATCGTGCATCTATGATTGAATTACTTTTCTCACTTCAACTCACCGTGATAAATATTCATTTTTCTCCCTCCCTTTATGAAATTTCTCCTCGCTGTTTAACACTGATGAAACGCTACAGAGTTATCAAGTTTACAGTTCAAAAGAATGCACTTATTTCGCTTTTCAGTACGAATTTGAAAATGGCACAAGTTATGATATTATCAGTATCACGTGCTCCAGGTTTATAGCTATAAGATTATTGCTGACTTATGTTAAAAATTTAAATTTAGGATTCAGTTTGAAATAATAAAGATGGAGTGGTTATTTTTTAAACCTGCGTCTGCATAAAATAGAATGTTTATCAATTTGAAACCGCCAGCAGAAGGGAAAGATCTGATGTGTTTTTCCATTTTATTACTCGAGACAAAGTGGTGACCGAGACGTGACTATTTTATTACTCGGCATAATTAGTTCAACATAACTAAGCTAAAGTGACGTCCCGTTTTAGCATGGATCCTTTAATTTTGAAGAGGAAGACACCTGAGCCCAAACGCTACTGACATGTTTTACCGTTTTATTAATCGGGACAAAGTGGTGACCCCGGACGCGATTATTTTATTACTCGAGACAATCAGTTCAATTTAGAGAAGTTGAATTGACGTCCCATTTTGAAGCTACACGAGAGCTATTTTAGATGGATCTCTTAATTTTGAAGAGGAAGGCATCTGCGAACAAACGCTATTCTCCAACTTCCATTCCACACTAAAGTGAGGTTGTTTGAACCACAACAGCAGACCCGGAGTGCACCAGGCCCATATACATGACAGATATTCAGCGGAATCGGATCTCAAATCCGTGTTTCTCAGATCCCGAAGCCGGGACTACCCATCAAGCCACAGCGGCTCTTTATAATTTTTCAATACTACGTTTAAAGTCAGAGAAATAACTTGCAGGTAAATTACCCCTGGTGAAACAAAACAAACTCCATTTCAACTCGTCCTCCATTTCTTTATTTATTTTGACAATTCTCTCGCTCCATAAACTTTTACTAATTCATCTCCTTTGTAGTTTAACCATTGTTCATACTTTAAACCAGCAAGAATATTCTTCCCTCGACTTTCCTATATACCTCCACAATATGGCGAGTTATATTTTCGTCATGTAGTGGAGATAATAGAGTATGCATCTTGGAATAGCAGCTCTTCCCGTCAACCGATTTGACACTGATATACAGCTTTAGTGTAAAAATCACATTAAAATTCATCCATCCAGCTTGTTGCGTTTGTGTTAATCCGAAGTTCTTTTTTTAATTTTCTGAAAAATTCTTATTAAAAAATGAAGGAAAATAACAATTATGAATCAGAAGCAAAGCTAAAATTTATTCCTAACTTAAAAGAAACATTTGAATTGGTATTTAAGAATGAATACAGCACCTTAATTAGTAGAAACAAAATCGGTTATCTTCTTTTGACATAAGGAACTAAACTTGCTTGACGATGCGAATCACAGATAGTTCTTTCTGTACTCTTTTCAGAGAGTACCCAACATCAATACTCTACTGCATTTGGTATATCAAGAGCATTTTACTGAATTTTTCGGATAATCCGAATTTTCCGGAATCTGAACCGAGTTACCTAGGAAAACCACAATTAGTTCGGATTCTTGAAGTTCTGCTGTACTTCCAAAAATTTCTGCTGGAAGTAAGCTTAAAACGTGGAAAAGAATAAAATTCTGGGCGTCGAATTTTTTAGCGATTGCAAAACTTTCTCTTCGTATATGAGAAAATAAAACAATAAACTTAATAAAAACGATTTTTGAAAAACACACTTTTATTAGTGTACTAAAAAGTATTATAAATATTACAGAATCCTGAACTCATTTTTTTTTCTCAAATTCACTCCCAAGACATAAGGAATCAAAATTTAATTATATTAATCGACTAAGTTCTGAAAATATTAAAACAGCGCATTGTCTTCGAGAATACACAGTTGATCAAAATTTGAACCTCTAACACATCAGGAATTGTTTGAAAAATCTATTACAAAATCCCATCTCTACAAGCATGAAACAAGTCCAATAAAAGTACAGTAAAACTTCTATTAACCGTCAGTTTCCGTTATTCGTCTTCGTCTAAAAAAATCTAATCCGTCATCTGTGTACATTACTACTCTTATATTAAAGTTCATATTGATCATTTTGTAAAATTAAATACAATATGTATATATTTTTCACTTTTAGCAGATGACAGTGACATCAAGTTACTGTACAGATGCATTAAGAGATTTCTGTTATCCGTCTATTCGGTTATCCGACACAGCCCTGGTCCGGGCAGTGACGGTTAATCGAAGTTTTACTGTGTGAAAAATAAAATTTATTTTTTAATTTTTTTCGTAAAATTCATTTTTCCCCTAAACTAAAAATTACCACATAAAAAAGTAAATTTAAGCTCTAGAAACATGATGAATACTTTTCCTGTTAATATGCCAACTTACATTTCAACTATTTGTTTGTTTTTCAAGTAGTACTAATTTCTTGTACATTTTCTCAAATTTTTAGATTTAGGGCCATTCCCTTTATTTGCTGATGCGCATTCTAAATCAATTTCCGTTTCTCAAACTTTCGTAGTTCCAGAAGAATTCCTAGAAATGGATTTTACACCTGAATTCCTATGCCAAGGTCTACCATGTTTCGCACAACCTCTATTGATATCCGGCAAAGGGTATTTCAAATATTTATCCGGAATTTCAATCATGAAGCTCCTGACTTCTGAGTTATGTGACGAAATAGAATAAAGATGACTTCTGCGAATAGAGTGAAGAAGCCAGACCCCTTCTGTTAAAGGCAACGAAATATTTTTCTTTTCCCTGGAGACGTAAATTCGGAGTAACGAATTTTCATCCACAATGCACATCAAAAAAGATCTATTTAAATTTTTCAGAAATAATGAGGAATAGTCAATGTCTCGAACGTTAAATAAGCAGAATATTAATGCACATTTCTTATGTCATGATATGGTAAATAAATAATTTGCAGAAGACATTTGAGAAAACAGAAGGATCATCCAGAGTTGAAAGTATCATTTCATAAAGCTCGAAAAAATCAGTTCATGCCGAAGTTCATTCTAGGTCTAGAAAGAGAAGTTTATCAATAAACGAACAAAGAATGAAATTGGTGCATAAATAATCACTCTATAAGATTATTTTTTGTCAGTTTGAAGTCTTAGATAATACAGAATGAAAGTTTTTCTTGTAAGCCTCTGAGGTTTTTCTTATAAGCCTTGTTTCTCTTGTAATTTCAGAAGAGTAAAAATGTCTCATACAGTTGCATAGCGATCGGCAGGGTGTCCGAAGGGGGCATGGCCCCTATCGAAGATGCTGTGCCCCCCCCCCCTCCCGTCGGGGCAAAGTTTTGTACCCCACTCACTCAACGGGCTATTCAACTACTAGATAAATAAAGATCTGACGAAAATTTGAGAGGGTCAACATTACGCCCCTCCACTTGTACAGCAGGTCGTGCCCCCTCCCCGTCGGCCAGACTCTAGCGACAGTCCTGGCGACGGGGGACAAATGGGGTATAGATTCCCCATTCTTAGGGGACACCTCGGGGCACTTATGTCACTTTTTAAAATGAAATGTAATGAGGGGGCAAAAAAAGTAATGCCTTGCCCCGGAGTGCCATTTGCTAAACCACGGATGACGACTAGGGAAGGGCAAAAAAATCATATTATACCCCGGGCGCCGATTACCCTCAAGACGCCACTGGTCTTATAGCTTTACGAGAAAATATTTGTCTCGAAAAATTTTAACATCTAAATCTTTCAACTTCAGAAGGAGCTTTCCTAATACGAAATAATTCCCAAAAATTATCAAACATCAGCGGTTTAAAAATGGATAAAAATTTATTAAGATTTAAAAGAGAAAATTAAAATATAATAAATCACGACTTACATAAAATTATTTTTACACAATTTCATTTTCGATTACTGGACTTAAGTTGTCTTTTCTTTTTAATTTAGTTTTCAAAGGCAAAACATGGAAGATTCTGCAAGGTGCAAAAAGAAAAGAACTCTATTGCAAAAACCGTCCATTGTTTCTTTTGTTCCTCATAACATCAGTCTATTTCGCGGCAACCACCTGAAGATTTTATAGCCTTTCGATGTTAAAAGTAAATGCCAACGCCCAAAAAGAAATTAATGAATAAAACGCATGAGTTGAGAAATCTTGGAGGAAAAACTTATGACGATAAAAAAAAAATATATCAGCATTATTGAACTCATGATTTACAAAATATATCTTTTAAAATAATTTTTGTGTTCCCAATTGACAACAGTTGTGTTTGTGTTTCCTCTTTTCATATTTATTTTGTGAGGCAGAATCATCAAATAGCAGTTAGAAATTATGTCGCTAGTCAGACCAAGTAGGCTCGCAAACGAAAGTTTACACATAAACTCATGGACCAATTATTTAAATGTTTTATATAATAAAATTAGAGGATATAATAGACAATTTACAATACAGGAAATCGTAGGAGTGTTCTTCCCTCGATTTGATTGATACGACGTGTAAAACACAATACGACGTGTTTTGTCCTAGTGTAGTGAAGAGAATCGAAAATGCATTTTGGTAATTTAAGGTATAACAGGAAATAGCGTAATATTGAACAAGAATACTGAATTATTTGCTTTTAGCGTTGTGCGTAATATTCATATTTACCTAAAAGCAATGGAAAATCGTCCTTTAGGTCTGCAGAGTTGCAGAACTCACTAAAATTATTTTTAAAATTCATATTTTCGTTCTGATTCTTATTTGCTTACTTCTCCATTCTGAGAGTTTAATTATCAACGAAAAAGGATAAAAACGACAAAGGAAGACAGAAAATGAATGAAAAAGTAAGACAGACACAAGATGGGGCTGCACACCAAATAGTTTTGGGAAGCACTAAGATTTACTCATGGTGTACAGCTAAGTGACATAATGAGCGAATGCGAATAGCTATTCTTTCCGTCTTAGAACTTAGCCAGAACTGGATTTTCGGATGCTCTTGTTTTGCGCTAGGCCAACTATTGTTGTTTTCTGTCCCTTCAATCTCACCAATGCTTCGCCTTCGCGCTTTTTTTTCCCCTTTATTGACTCATTTTATTTTTTGGATTCACTTTCATGTGGCCTCAACTTCCATTGAGACCACATGAAAGTGAACTTGATATTCTATCGTGTTCGTACATATTCGATTTCTGTTGCTAAAATCACTCACCGAAAGAAAAAGGACTGTAATTTTCTAAAATACAATTCAGATAATTACAACTACAAGTTTCAACTATTTGAAGGTAAAGCTATTTTTGAAAAATTGTATTTCAATTGTATTCTAGTAATATTTTTACAGCAATGCTTGTTTCTGGGAAGATAAGCCTCACTGCTAATATATCATTGTTGATAATTTTTGAAGGTTCACAAAATGAACTATTTTTGTAAATACTTCAATTAATGTATTATTTGACTATTTTTTTAGATTTAACAAGAGTTAACAAATACATTGCTAGTGCCTGATTTCGCCCTTTAAATAATTTTTTGAAATATGTATATTATCCCTAAAATGTATATCGATAGACTGGCTCAAACAGCTGTGAAAGGTATGGAAAAGTGGTCTAAGTCAATAACTTTGTCTTCTTGTATCTCTGTAAATTTTGCAGATAGAAGCGTGCAACTATGTATGTGAATAGATGAATGTAAGAAAAATATTTTACTAATTAATATTTATGCTCTACGGGGGCCGTATAAAAGTTTAATTTTTGTAACTTTTCATTATCAATCCCCTTGGATATCCAAGTATTTTCATACAAATTCTTACCTTATTTGATGAAACTTTGTAATTGGAAGTATATGTTTAGGATCAATATTTAAGGAAATAAACGCTTGTTCCACTTTTTTGGGACACCCTGTATATATATACAGAAACAAACATAATAGAAAAAGGAAAATTCTGAAAAATTGTTTTTGCATCATAACTTCAGGCTTTGCAATGATAAATGATATGCAACATTAAATACTCTTATGCATGATGCAACTTAAAATTTGATAAATATTAGATTTTTTATAATAAATTCTGCAATATTCTTTGTTAAATATATTTAAAAGCACATTTATTTTTTAAAATTATTATCATAACTGTAATTAGCCAGGTCGAATACTGAATATTCGTTACATCCCTAAAATTTACCATTTTGCTGTAAAAACCACATATCGATTTTCAACCGTCTAGTTCCACAATTTTTTTTTTTTGAATAATCGTGTTCACAGACATGCATAATTCTACAAATGGGTTTTACAGACTCAGAGAGGTCTAAAACATGGAGATTCATCTAAAATCTCAAGGTCAAATGTTTTGATGATTGCTTATTTGTATATTTCGTACACAAGAAAGCAAATTAGAAAACTGCAGAATTACGAAATTCAGAGAATTATAATATAGAAGGTTGAGGCCACAATTAGATTCGACATTTAACATCACTAAAAAAAATCAAGAACTCAAATCTGCAACCATTTTGTCACGAAACTTAAACCCTTGATGAAACGACAAGAATCAATTTAGTAAAAGAAAAAAGACAAATGCAGAATAATTATTTTTCATACAACAGAAGAGTTAAGACAAAGGTACATAAAATTATTTTATCAACTATATTTAGTTATGTTTGGTTTGGTTTAATAGATTAATATTTCATTCCAAAACTATACACTGGATTGTTTGAGCGAGATTATTGCATTTTTCTTTGCCTTCCTCATATGTTTCCACAAAGTGGTCAAAAATTATTGTGCATAAGTGATACATAACCAAAATTTTAACACATTTTTATTTCCCAACAGTATTTATTCCGTACATATTTAACTAATTAATTCACCATCTCCATAATATTACGGTAACTGGCAATATGTTTCTCAAATAAAATTCTTTTAAATATACAGATTTTATGCAAAATAATTATACTAATATAGTGGAACCAATGAGGGTGTGTTAATATTTGCCAGAAAAAATTTGGTAATATTCGGATGGGTATTCGGTCCTTATATGGTTAAAAAAATAATTAAAAGAAACACTCAGGTTTACAATCAATGTTTTCATTTCAGGGATCGAATTTAATAGACATTTTTTTCCTACAGAAATCACCATGTACAAATCAAACATACTCAAAAAATCAAAAGATCACTCAAATCAGACATCATATTTTATTCAAAAGAATTTCATTATCATTTTGATACTAGTTTTGACAATAACAATTTGTTTTTTCACAGTTCAAGCAAGATAAACAGATCAATATAAAAATTTTTTTAAATCACTTTATAGAAATAAAATCAGATATAAATAATACACTGTATTTATTATTCTTTGGTAAGTGATTAGGACTAGTTCATAATAAAACTCAATACATAAACTTATAAACAAATCTTAGTCATACAACGTAGTAGACCTTTAAAAGAACTGTTCTTTTAGCATTAAAAATGGATTGTTTGCCAGTTACAATTTAAATATTTATAGGAACATGAAACTTTTTTCTAGTAATGATTAACTAATAGTTCCTACAACATTTAATTTACTCAGATTTTTATTTGGTATCTTACTAATTTTTCAGAGTGAAAGATTATATAGAATTTCTTTAAATCTTTAAAAATAAAATTATTGCACAAAAAGATTAATGCAAATAAAAATTAATTTAATATCATGTTAATGAATGACTATAATTGATCATAAAACTATATGACGAATGACTATAATTAATCATAAAACAAAGGACACCCCGAATTCAGAATGAGCTCTGAAATTAATTACAATAACAGACAGGCAATGGTAATGTGCAAATATACAATTTTAGGTTAAAAATAGTAATACAGCAATTACAAAAATGCTTTGAAATTTAAGTGTCATAAACATTTAGTTGCCAAATGTTTTGCTGTTCAGTAGAAAATGCAGCTTTTATTGCAAATGATATATCAAAAAGCATATTTGTATGTGTATATATATATCAATGTATACTTTTATTAGATGGATTCACAGAAGACAATAAACTTGGACCAAATAAACTTGGGACAGTAATGAAATTAATACTGCCAAGAAAATATTTAAATTTTGTATGAATTAAATATGATGAACATATTTTTAAAAAAGTAAATTAACAATAGGTATTGTTATCACTAAATATTGTTGAAAAAAATAAACTTATCACAACACAGATACTTGGATTTTCATTTAACACAATGAGCTGAAAATTAAGAGTTATTTTATATTATTTTAATAAAATACAATGCATAACTAGAATAAAAGCAAAAAGTTAAAACAAGAATATTATAAACTGACAAGCTAGATGCTGCCAAGAAATTTAATGAATCAACAAAGCAGTTGTCACTAATCAGACATGACACAGGCTCGGAACAAAAAAAGCTGAACTTCATAAATACGGTATCGTGTCAAACGTAAACATCGACAAGTAAAATAAGTATTATTAATTGAACAATAAATGAGTAAATTTAAACAAAAAGTGTTTGAGATATTAAAAATATTGTAGAATTATTATTTGAAAGAAAATTAATGGATGAAAAATGAATTCGCAAAAAGTTTTGTTAAAATAAAAACTATGGTAAAAGTTATCTCACTAAAAAACATGACCATGTAAAAACTTTTTTTGATTATACATTATTATTAAAACTTCCGTTTCATTTTTTGAGCTAACACAGTTCAAGCTTTCTTTTATGCTTCAGTCAGCTATTTTCCTCCATTTTCTAAATTTTGCTCTCTTTCTTTGATTGGGGGTTTTTCTTTATTTTTTGTTGCGCGATTTTCAAGTCTTTTGTGTGCGCACCATCTCCTCCCAAACGCATTACCAAAAATTTTAATGCAGATTTACATCGATCCCGAGAATGACAAAATTCGATGCCGAAAACGCGGAAATCCGCGTTGTCCAAACGTGTCATGTCTGTGTTGATAGACAAACATTAGGGAACGAAAACTAACAAAAATGAAATCGAAATAACTAACAAAAATGAAGAAAAGAATGTTAAAAAGAACGCGAAAATAAATTGGCTTCAGCGATCTTTTTTTCTCACGAAATTCAGATCGGAAGAAATTCGTGGATGATTTTCTTTCATCCAATCAAAATTCGGAATGAATTGTGATCGGATGAAATGAAAGACGATTGGGCGAAACGAGAAAGAAAAGAATACAACCTTTTCAGACATTCCTCCCTATGCTAAACTTTGACCCCAAAGCGCGGCAAAACGTCGATACATAACTTTCGGCAGGATTACACAATACCTTATGAATTCAAAACTCTTTCGCCTTAGAGCCATAAGCAAAATTTTCACATGGCGCACAACTTTTGTTTGCGTGAGCACCCCACCCCCAACACATTCACAAAAATTTTAATGCAGATTTGCATCGATCCCAAGAATGATTAAATTTCATGCCGAAAAAGCGGAAATGTGTCATGTCTGCACTAATATAGCTCGAAATACTAATTGGTAATACCAAACTATCAGGTAACAAAAGTATTTAAACTAACAAAATTCATTTAAACAAATCACAATAAAACATAGTACAGTGAAACCTCTTCGAACGGCCACCCCTCTTAACGGCCAATTTTTCGTGGCACGGATTTTTCGGCCCATAGACCTAATGTTAAAATAACCCCTAGCAACGGCCACCCAACCCCTCTGAACGGCCGCCGGGTGGGTTCGCCCATCCCATTTAACAAAAGCATTGGTTAGAGATTTACATTTTAAACTGAAAAACGAACTTGAAAAAATGGTTTTTTCCCGAGAAGGGCAAAAACTTAAAACAGTCACAAGTTGTATCCTTTTTTTTCAAAAAATGTAAAACATTATTAATTAAAGTACTATTTTCTCTTTAGATAAGTTTCAAACTTCATTTTAAATAAGAAATATGTATCAGACTTGTTTATATTATCAGTTATAATTAACAAGATTTAACAAAGATATTAACTATAACTTAATCAGTCAAAAAATAATTAAAACTCTTTGTAATATATAGAATGGTGCATATGCAGCTATTTCTAATATAATACAGAAACAAATAATAGAAATATAAATTAAAAGGTAAAAAAAGAAAAAGTATAAAAAAGATACAGAAGATTTAAACAAAATACGATAACAATACACCTTTTTGCGTGCTCACCGCAGCAGCATCAAGTAAGTTGTTTATATTATGCATTATAGCAATTATCTTGTAATTGTAACGAAAACCCTTCAGAGCGGCCACCCCCTCTGAGCGGCCAATTTTTCTCGGAATGGAGGGGTGGCCGTTCAGAGAGGTTTAACTGTATTGTGCAACACTTGTTAGAATGAATTACACATTTGGAAGATAACCACAGTAGCACAAAGATATAATACAATATTTGCAATATTGTAATATATTGTACAATACCATATAATATTATATTGTATTGTGCAATATGTTATGCTAACTGGGAATGATTTAAACATTGCTACATAAGACTCAAACAACAACAATCAGGATAACATTAAACTGCAGTGCAGTCGGCTATCTATAAGATATAACACAGATTTATCCAATAATTCCAAAAAAAAATGAACATGATGTGCTGCTTTGCTGCATGAATATTATAAATTCAGCACTGTGAGATTTAATTTCACTTCACTGCTTTTAATGTATCACATGTGCAATTTTTGTGAACTTAGATCAATAGAAAATCAATTGTATAAAAATACCCCTACCAAATAAATTGCTTATATGCTAATATATAATATTAAAATTCCTACACTGTTCATCATAATGTATTCATTTCCTTATCAAAAGTACAAATACAATCAATATAGTAACAAAACTCCATTTACCAATGGCTTCAAGGTACAAAAATTAATTTAAAATTTCAGTTATGACATTTTGAAATTCCTATATGCTATTTACAAAAGTACAGACTCAAAAAATTTCTGTATTGCAGAAAAGGAACTTTTAGTATTATAGATGTTTTAACAAGATTCTGAACTAATTTACATGAAAAAAAATTATTATGAAGCTAATGATAAATTTTGAAGGGAATTAGAAATGGAGGCATTCCAGAAAACAAATTGAAGGGTTCAGAGTTAAAATGAACCAAGGAATTCAGGTTTTGCCCATTTTGCATTAACACTGCCCTGGTGGAATAGAAAGGTTATATTTTCTGTGCAATAGCGAATCATGTCCATAATTCAATTTGAATCATCTGGCAGCAAGAACAGTGGGAAGTCCACTATTATTTTAAATGCAAGTAATCAACTTTTGAGATCTATTTTCTCAGAAATGAATTTCATGGGTTTGTTTCACTTTACCTCTGGACCATGGGTGTAGTGGAGCCAAAAAGCACTGGAACACCATTCTGGCACTCCTTTTTTTCACAAGAAATAAATAAGAAAAAATTGTGAAAATGTCCTTAAAACAGCGCGATTTTTGTGCCCCAGGTTAGAGTGTTCTGGCAATGCTTATTTTGCACTGCTCTCAACCTTCCAATTGTTATATGTCAAGAAATTTAAGAAAATTCATTAACTTTTATCAGACCTACTAAAACTATAAACCTCCACACCAAAATGTGTTTAACATGTACATTTAGCGCATAAATGTGCAAAAACACTCAACAAAAATTAAGGGTTATGGAAATGCAGAGAACCTGAAAATGTATTTCGAATATAAAATGCATATTTCTAGTAGATTCAATATTTATTAGTAAAAAAATACAAAAACATTTCATATATAAGATTTAGTTGACACCTTCAGTTAACTTATTCACATCTAACTGAATAGTAATATATATTCATCAATTCTGAACACAAAAGGAACTGCACTTCCTAACTAAATCTTATGATGATTCACGAATCAAATCACATAGGACTAATAAAATCAAATCATTGGACAGTTCTAAAAATATATTGCATTTAATGAAACCAAAAGTAAAAATGTCAGACTTTGTTCTTTATAGAGAGAAACATATATTCGTGTCTACAGGGGCATCATTAATAGTAATAGATAATGAAATCGATCAGAATTAAATTTTGGCTACTTTATGTTTAGCATTTAATGTTTCTAAATATATGTGATATTGCAAATGTATGTATAATTGATATAGTTACTTTATTATCAATCAGTGTTTTATGTCTCTAAATGTAGTATGTGATATTGTAAATGTATGTGTAATTGATATAGTTAAGGTGAAGAAAGAGATGAAGCAAAAAAAGAAAAAATTAAGCCTAGAATTAAAATAATGACACTGTAAACTTTTTTTTTGTGATGCAAAAGAAACAGTCTAAAAATATTTCAACTATAAAAGGTCTATCGTAACCTTCCAGCAAATAGAGCAAGTATTTCTTAAATATATGGCACTAACTTAATTTCATCTGTTGGGTGTGCGTTTATCTTGGACGGAAATATATATTCTGTAAGAAATTTTTCAAAAATGTCTTGGAGATTTAGAAAATGACTAATTCTACACTCATTTTATATATATGCAAGATATACAATTCATTAAGGATATATATATATATATATATTTTTTTACTCTCTCAAAATGTTTTGATGCTATTAGTAATTTATAATATCCTAACAACAACATCATTCATTGCTAATTCAATTACACTATAATCATTATTAAGGCAACAACTAACAGTGCTTCTTAAGACATATGATATCATTCTAAATGTTGATTGAAAATTATAAATAAAAAATCTGTTTTATGTCCTAGTCTTGTTCCAAAAATAAAATAATCATTATCATAAAACAAAATGTGAATATGAATCATTCCTTACATGATTAACAAATTAATAATTATTCATTATGTTTTACAACAGATCCAGAAATGAAATTAACCCCTTGACATATGATTTTATTTAACCTCTTAATTAGATGCCACCACTCATTTGGGATATTTTTTTTTTATTATTTCAATCTATTTAAGATGGTAAAAGATGCTTGAGACATTTAAGCGTGTCCAGTCAAAAGCAAAAACTTCCTTAATTTGATGTGCGTGTTAGAGTCGTCATCGTACGTAAAGGGGTTAAGCAGACAATATCCACTTTATATGATGGTTTGAAATGGAAACACCAAATAGGTTGTGTATTCTCTTAATTTTGACAAATAATTGGGGAACCATGGCCAAATAGATTTGTTATGATAAGTTAATTAACTTAATTTTGTTTTTTCTTTGTTCACAGACACACTACAAACTACAGATAATATTTTCAACAGCTCACACTCTAGAATTAAGAAAACAACGAAAATTACTAAAATTATCCTTACAGTGTTGTAAACAATTTTGAAATACAAAAATATTTACAAACCAATGGGCACATTATTCAATACCAAATACTTTTAAAACTATTTTCAATCAACACATAGTTGAATTATATGAATAAACCTAAAACTCTTATCAAAATCATTTCTTAAATCTTTAATCTTTTTTTTAAATAGAAATGATAAAGCAACTTTTGAACGTTCTCTGAAGTCTTCATAATCTTTGGCAGCTACATGGATAATTGACTTTTGATGAATAGACATAAAAATGACTAGTGAAGCATATTAGCCTTGTAAAATCAGCCAAATGTTCAATGTATATAAAATATTTATAATATATATTTTTTAATTTAAATATTTAACTTTAAAATATATTTCAAATTATTAATATTAAACACCAGAAGATGAATTGATAACTTAAATTACTATAAGTAATTTGATTGAGAAGTCGGTGATTTCATCTTTCATGTAGAGATACTAATGTCATAATCATAAAATACAAATATGATTTTTTTACAAACAAAAGATGATAATTTTTAATAAGCAATTACTTTGTAAAAATTTCAAACAGATAAAATTCTTTTTTTAAAACAAAGAAAATTATATATAAGTACATTATTTGATAAAAGCAGTAAAAATATTTCATTACCAGCTTCTGGATAATTTGCAACATCAAAAAATAAAAGAATAGTTTCAAGAAAAGTAGATGGTGGTAATTTTAGAAGTAATTTTAAATTACTTTTAAGTGGAAAATATTTACATATCTACACAAGATGTTGAAATTTATTTCCTAATTAAAAGGTAATCTATTTTCAATAATCAATTTAATCTTTTTTCCTATTTCTTGATTATGGGAAGAAATATATAACAATGCATCTATTATTCGTTCTGAATGACAAAATTGTCCATGCCTATAACGATCATACATGATTATTCCATACAATATGAATAGTGTGGATGTCTGGTAGAATAGTAGATGATGAAAAAAAATAATTTCTCAAAAACAAAAGAATAAAAAATTCAAAGTTATGTAGATTGGATAACAAAAAATGTTGCAATTACATAATTATTACTTATAAAATCAAAATATAAATTTGATAATTATGCTTTTAAAATAAAAATAATAATACTTTCTCAATCATATAAAAATTAAGTAAGTTCATTAGAACAAATAAGTGGCAACATAGCCCGTTTTACATGCAATAAAAATATGCTTAAAACAATATGATTAGAGTGAAAATATGTTGCACTCTTTCATTTAATATTAAAATCATGTTTAAATAATAACATAAAATACATCACATAAAATAATCTTAAAATGGCAAGTAATGATTACAAGAATGACCTTCAGTATCAAAAATATGAAATGCTAACTAGTGAGAAATACACAATGAATTTTCAGCCAGTATTATAGCCCAGCTTTTCTATATTTTTTGTAATGACATTGAACAGCACTGTAACATGCCCTTGTGATCTCACTTTAGTAACTAAAAATAGAAAAAATATAAATATTATTACTACATAAATTAAATATTATCACTACTACTATCATTACTATATAAATTAAATATTATCACTACAAAATTGTAATTGCAATATGTTATAAACAGAATGCTTAAAAAGCATGTGGCCAAATTGTAAAAGATGACAGAAGAAACCAAAATAAACTTTTTGACACAGATTATGAGACCAAAAATGCCAAATACTGGTAATTAAGAAAAATGTGAAGGGTAAAATCAAAGAAAGCCCAAATGAAATATAGCAAAGCTTTTAATGAGTCCTATTTTTCCAGTTGAAGCTTAAACAAGTAACCACCACTAATGAAGAATTTTGTCGGGTTTTTTTTTTTTTTCTGTTTAAATGCACCAATGCTTTCACAATGCCAGTGCAAAGATCTAGTACTTGTAAAGTTCCAGTTATGTCCTAAATATTTTCTTCAATAACAGAAAATCTGACAAGATCTTACTTCGAATCAATGGGGATACAATACACAATGTTCTTCAATGCCTCATAAAAATAAATTCAAAAATAACAAATTTGATAATAGTTGTGGCCAAGAAACAGGCTCACAATGAACCATCTGGCATTTTCTAATTAAGGGTTTCTTTAAGACATCATGAAATTCATATACTCATTTTCATTTCAATATGGCCTTACGGCAGGAAATGACAGAAATTGTTGCATGGTATTTCAACTTATTGAAGACACAGCTTAAATATCACACTGCACACAATCAAAATATCACACTGCACACATTCAAAATATCACACTGCACACAATCAAAATATCCCTTTAAGACCAATAATTTATGAATGGCATAACAAACTTACAAGACTGTTCATTCTCCAATGCTTAATAGAATCTGGTTGGTAATCTCTTATCAATTCAATGTGTTGGATTCGACTAATGACAAGCATATTGGAATGTTCTACACATTATAAAAAAAACTTTTACATTTTTTTCATTGGATTAAAAAAAAAAACCCATAAATGCATATTTTGTTTGTTATTTTGTAATAATTTTTTTTAAGTGTAGGGAAAAGTTGGTAAAATGGGATATCTAAGGTTTGAAGACCTGTTGGAGCTAAACTATTAAACATAAAGCTTGTCAAATTTTACTAAAATATTATTTATTTGTCAGAGTTTAACCCCTTCAGGACAAGCGCCGCATATGTGTGCTTGCACTAGATTCCCCTCAGGGACCAGCGCCGCATCCGTGCATTACGGAGGAATCGACTCTGTGGTGGGCCGAGCGCCACATATATGCGTTGGGCTTTTGGAACAAAATGTTTTCTATCAGATGGCGTTACTATTCCGTGTTTCTGTCAAAAGATTGGTCCTGTACATTAGTATTCCTCTCTCCGAGGTCAGATTGTAGTCAATCATGTGTCTGTGAATCATTGGATTAGAATTATTGGATTTTCAAGAGTAAAAACAGAAACACGTGCTGGCAAGTGTAAAGTGGAGCACGTGTTGAAGATCTCATTAACTCATTTTGGAGTGGTTGTTTATAGTTTCTCCTCTGGTTTGGTTTGTGATTTTATGAGGGATATTTCTGTCATGGGTTTCATGCCTTTCAGTTTCATTTGTGCAGTTTTGGCTAAAAGAACGCCTTATCTTTCCGAGGTGGAAATATGTAAATTTATAAATGATCCTTTTATGGATTTTTCCAATTATAATGACATGGAAATAAATTATTAAGTTCTTCAGATTATTCTCAATATTCCGATTCTGAATTAGAAGAGGATAGTACTAATATATCGGTTCCATTTCCGTCATATCAGTGGAGTACTAAAATAGAAGATTTTTCATAAGGCTTTAAAGTGCTAATTATTACAATTTTCTTGAAGTATTGTGTAATTTTAAATGTAAATATTTATTATTTCCTATGTTTTCATATTTTGTAACAATAATCTAGTGTTTATTTCGGTACTTAAAATTATAGTGAAATACGCTATATTTTTATTTTTTATTATTAAAAATCAAGTATTTTAATTAAACTTTTTTTATAATGAATAGAATATGGTATCTTTTATCACATATTTAAAAATGGCTTCATTTCTATGTCAAGGGCACTTTTTATGCATTATTATATATTGCGCACTTTTTACGAAATTTAATGTGTGTTATGCTTAGCGGGAGAAAATGCTTCGGCCGGTGGGCACGGTCAATGCTTGCATGCTTCCGTCCTGTGGGCATGCTTCCTTCAGCTGGTGTCCGTCCCGAAGGGGTTAATATATCTTTCAGGAAAAATCATAGTTTTACTACCTTTTTCACTAATGATTTTTTTTGTAGAAAAAGTCAAAGTATGTTAATTCTGGAAAATTAGGGGAAACTAGATTTTCAGTGGAAAAGTAGCTTATTTTTTATTTTATGTGACAATTTAAGAATAAAACAATTTTTTTAAGATTTAGCAATAGTTATAATGACAATTTAAGAAAAAAGACGACTTTTTTTTTAAATTTAACAATAATTACAATAGTTGACAATTTAAGAATAAAGACAGTTTTTTTTTTTAAAGATTTATCAATAGTTACAATAGTTAACAATTTAAGAATAATGACAATGTTTTAAGATTTAACAATAGTTATCGTAGTTGACAATTTAAGAATAAAGACAATTAGTTTAAGAATAGTAATAAGTAAGTAAGAAATAATTCTCATAACGTATTTGTCTTTATCCTCCGCTCCACTGTTGATTTAGTGGACTCATTTAGGTTTTTTTTTTTTTTATGAGATTGCTTTTCAGTATTGGTTCATCATACTCTTCTCTTTTTGATTGTTTTGAGGTTTTCTTTTCCTGTTTTTTGAAGTCACCACAAAACAATTTTCTCTTTTTTAATTTTTTTTTTTTTTTTTTTTTCATTTTGTCTTTTCTTCTGACTGATATTCTAATTCAATTTTGTATGTATTTGTTTTATATGAGAAAAAATAAATAAAAATTGTTTATTTGCAAACAAGGAAATAATGGAACAGATAAATTTCAATTCTTTTAAAAAAATTTTAACTAAAATAATTCTTTGTAATATTTAAATTATCACAAAAAAAGAAAATGTTGGAAATCGGAATAAATTGGAAAGCTTTCCAATTTCAGATCATTTGATGCAAAGGTCAAATAGGAATGACCCTCATAAACTACCAACTATCTCACAACCTAAGAAAATCCTCTTCAGTTGGATATTCGTAGCTTCCCCTAGTATCCCGTTTTACCACATAAGAAGTATCCAGTTTTATCTTGAATGCAGAGGTCATAAGAAACGAAATAGAACAGCGCAATTATTGGAGTAAATCCTTATTCTTTGATAGGGTGTAAATCCTTAGTAAATGTATAATAAGCTGGGATAAAAATGGTTTTTAAAAGTGTAATGATTTTTAAGTAAGGATAGCTTAAAATCATTCGAACATTGGAGAGGTGACGTCATAAAACAAATAAACCTTCATAGATGAAGTGAATTTAACAACAAAATGGAAACTATGACAATTGTTTTTCCCCTAATGGAAAATAATTCAGTATTTGCCCACTAGACAGAAGAATTAATAATGCCAAAATCAAAGTATCCCATTTTAGCCCACTCTCCCCTAAATATACTTTTGGGCAACCAGTGTTTTACGTTATAAAACTACAATCTGTATATACCATTAATGCATGCAGTACAGATATTCAAAGGAACAACTAGGGCAATGTATAGCATATCTGATGTTTTTATGCATAAAATGATTAATAAATTAACATTCTACATAAACATCATATACATATTATATGCAGAAACCTGCCCAGACACAGACATCTGCTAACGGCTGGTTAAAAAGAGTTAATCTACACAAAGAGATACAAGCTCTTTAGCAATCTAAATTTTTCTCTCTAAATTCCTTCAAATAAAAACTACATAAAAATAATTTAATATAAATCTTGAACTTCAAATTTTTTGAATAGAAGGCAAGCTTTTTTATATCATGAGAAAAGTATAATTATTACAAGATATTCTTATAATTATTTTTTATCAAGTACAATTAACATGAGAAAGTAGCTCAACTTACCATCCCGCCCTTCTCCTTGAGCAACAACACGTGGGTCTATGAATTCTGGTCTACGTCCAATAAGCCAACTAGTGAATCTCTGAAGCATCGATGAAGATTCTGGGACAAATACAGCAATTCTTCTTTTGTGCCTAAAAAATATGTTCAAACTTCAATACTGTGAATGCATTTATTTGTATTCACAATGGTGAAATTTTAAAACAAGAAAAATGTTTGACAAGCAAGAACAAGGGTGAAACAAATGAAGAAATTGCTTTGTGTGAACTGGAAAGTGCATCCAAATTTGTCAGCATCTCAAATATAAACAGCTGATAGAAGAATGCAATAATAAATAATGAAATTAGCACATTGCTTTGAAAAATAAACATACTAACAATTTGTAATAACGATAACAACAAAGCAGCATGACGAAGTTCAACTATTCTACTGTGCGATCAGCCCGAAATACTTGCATTTACCCTCCTGCAAAGAGTTTGGGCCGATAATCACAATAAATTTCAATTGTAATTATGCATAATCACCATTTTCCAGTGCAGGACCCCACTGGAAAAGAATTTTAGATAGCTCTGATATATTTTAATAAATAATATAAAATGAATAAATAAACAGCATGAAATTTTAATAAAGTGATGATTTTATAGTTTAAATGTTTAACAATTTTAAAATAATAATTTTAATAAACTTACTAACTTAACATTTAAATTTTTAAAAAGTTCAAAAAGTGAGAAATTTTTTATTACCTACATCATGTAGTAGAAATTTTCCACCTTAGTTTTCATTCCATACCATTCTAAAATTTCCCATTTCATATGTGATTCTGGAACTTTCATAAGTTTTTAAATTATCTTGCCCCCTCCCCTAAAATAAAGTTTTCCCTAAACAAGGTTGGATGTTAAAGTAGTAAATTTTTTTTTATTAATCACAATGTTATTTTTCTGCAAAATAAATATTGCTGGCTGGGTAGTAGATTATACAGAGGAAAAAAATGTTCTCTTTCTTTTTAAATAAATGCACATAAAAACAGCTGAAAATAAAATTTTTGTAATTTTTTTTTTTTTTTGAAAAAAAAAAGTTTCATCTATTTGAAAATAATTCAAAATGCAGAATTCTTTTATTGTTAATACTTTGGCCCTGGTTCAGAAGGGAAAAAAATCGATAAAATTAAGCTATTAACCATCTAAGAGAGATAAACAGAATAGTTCAAGGAAGTAAAACGAGAAGAAAATCTCAGAATTAGATTAGTAATATAGTTAAAATGAGCTGTAATTAGACAGTACATTTTCAATTCATTTTCTCTCCAGATTCAAACTCCTGACATCAAGTATTAATAGCAGATTATATATTTATAGCCCCTACATATTCTTGGCTACAGATGTTGCATTATTAATTCTAATTTGCTAGGAAGTTGAAATAAACTGACCTATTAAAAGGTTATAGTTCATTGAAATACATATCACCTCTAAGCTCACAAGAAATATCAATATAAGAATTCAAACATAAATTATTCAATGCTATATACCAAACAGATTGGTAATAGTTTCAAAGTAGCAATGTTTATAACTTTTACTCATATAAATAAACAATTTTAGAAAATCATCATTAAGCCTTTTAAACAAAAGCAAGAAGTTGCAAAGAATAATAAAAGGGATATTTACCATCTAATTTTACAAGAGATACAGAGAAATTTTTCAATTACACTGTCTGATTTATCTCTTACTAGTTAAGTTTTATTTTTTAATGTTTATTAGTTAAATGTCCTATATTCAATAAATGAATTAGTTTTGATTTCTTGTAAAACCTCCCTCTTGGCAAAACTACTTAAGCTTCTATCAAAATTCCAAGAAAATTAATACCAACTTTTTACAGAAAGAAAGAAAAAAAAAGGAAGGAATTTCAGATTCTTTCTGAAGTTAGAACATTTATATGAAAATAAATCAGTACCTACATTGAAATCTATACAACAGTATTCATAATTTTAGCACTCAATGCCACAAAATCTGTAAAATCTATAGAATATTTACAGTATCTAGAAAGCTATGTAATTATATTGATCACATAAAACTGCATTTCATTTAGATTCATATATTATTTTTTTACGATCCTTCCTTTATGAAATGTAATATTAACTAGCAACTGTAAGTTTGGGGCCTTATTCTTTCCATTCTTTTATTGTCCAGCCTTTTAAACAGGGTTGCAGTTGATTAAAGTCAGTTGATTAAAATCACTGATTTAAATCGCGATTTAAATCAACTGATTTTTTTTAAAAAAATCACTGATTTAAATCACTATTTTATATATCAAGTTAAACTGCTTTAATAAAATAAAATTGTTCATGTATCTTTAAATAGTGATTTTAAAATATTTTTAAATGCATATTTAAAGAAAGAATATATAGAACATAAAAAAAATATTTTATTGAATTGATGTAACTAGAGTACTTTCCATATCTTTATTTTTGAGAACACAAGCAAATTAGATTTCAACCCTTTGCAGCTCAAGGCAATAATTTTTTGAAAATATGACGAGAAAACATCATGAATAGGTTTAGTTTATTGTCTAGACATAGAATCTACAAAAAAAATTTTTTTTTTTTAAATTACTTCATTCCGAGGGGAGACGTCCCCCTTTCGGGTCACCCCCCTCATGAGAACCCCCTTAGATACAGCCACCTTGATACACTCAAAAATTATTGTTGAATCTTACAGAAAATTATAAATTAAAACTTCAAGAATATTGGAGCAAAATTTTCGAGTTACTTTGCTAAAATTGTTAAACGTCGAGAACTGAAAAATTTCTTATCTCCGAGTCAAGGAATTTTCCCAGACTTTATCTCTAATAATTCCTATTCCGAAACAAAATTTCATAAGACTGCTATGTACATTCTAAAAGGAGTACTATTAGCCCTATCCTAAACCTATTATTTTCCATTTATAATTGAATTTAACGGTTGAGAAGCGAGTGAAATTAGGTGTGCCATTAACTGGCACACTTCACCGCAAAGGGTTAAAAAAATCTCTAATGAGCAACACAATAAAATGCAAAGTATGAGATGCTCCTTTTTTATAAAACAAAATAAATATTGTGAAAAGATCATGTTCACAAAGAAAGAACATAGTAAAATGCAGTGACTTTCATTTTAATACTGGAGAAAACTAAATAGTGTTGGGGACAACAAATTTTTTATATTGCAATAATGTTCAAATGTAAGATTTTTAGAGACAATTTTTATTATATTTTTCCTTAATAAAGTTGTCTTATATTTCAAAAGTATATTATTTTTATATTTTAGTTTACAAATATTTTTTAAATAGTTGTTACATTTTTGAATAAAATTTTTTTAATTTGTTTTTTTTTTAAAGGAAATAAAGTTTAATGACTGGTATGTTGTTACATATATATAATTCTATGACTGTAGGGCTCATTGTCTAATATACAAATGTTAAATATATATATGTAGTTTTAAAAAAAACATTAAAATCAAAAAAATCTTGATTTAAATCAAATAAATCGATTTTTTTTTTTGAAACAAATAAAAAAAATCGACAACCCTGCTTTTAAATAAAGATGTTATAATTATTATTTGAAAATTGTACAAAGTATGGAAGTTTGAAAGAATATAAAAACAATAAAATATTCAATTAAAAAAACTTGTTAAAACACTCCATATACCCTATGGGTGAGTGGGTTGGTGTAGATAATAAATAAATAAATAAAACTTTAGTTTATTGAACTCTAAATAAAATTTATTCACATCTTTAGCTCATAAGTTGCCTAATACATGCCTAACATTTAGGTACCATTTTTGACTAATAACTTCTGATATAAAAAGTATACATTAAAAAACCAACATTACCAAATGAAAATTTGAGATAAAGCTATTTTTACAAAACATTATATTTAAAAAATTAATCTGATTACTTATTTTTCCAAAATTTATTATTGTATTATATGTAAACACTTGTGCCACAGATTGTACTAGGTTTGGGTGAAAAATAATTTAAAGTTCAGCATTCAATAGTGAATTCAATTTAAATAACATGTTAATAGGTTTAAATAGCATAACTACATCTGTCATATTAATGATAGCAAGTATACAGATATAAAATATTGCTAAACTCTTTCAATCCTGAATCACGAAGAATACATCCCAAAATGCTTGCACAGGGTAGCTCAAAGTCAAATAGGATCAATTAAGCCACATTATTATTACTGCAAAATTACACTTATAGTAACACTAAAATTAAACACTTCATATTAATGGAAATAAGAAAGATAACAGAGAAATACAAACAAATATAATCAGATTAATATCACAGTTGACAGTTAAATGCCTAACAAAGTATTGTACAGTAGAATATACAAAAAGTTTACTCTTTGCCTTAATCCATCAAAGCATTCAAGAAATGAAAATTAAAAGTAACAAATATTAAAAAAGTTTTCTCTTTTGTAACACTACACCAGAGCTGCATTAATTCTGAAAAATGGTTATTGTAACATCACTGGTTCAACTTATATAGAGAGTTCCACCAGCAGTGAATGAAGGGCACTTTTCGGTTAGCTCAACAGTAGCCAAAATGCACACCAAACATGCTAAGACTACAGTATCCATATACAACAAAATGTGGCATAATAGCATAGATTTTGCCAACTGCCTTACGAACTAAAAAGTAACATTTCTGCTTAGCAACAGCTGCTGTTGACTTAACAGAACGCACATAATCAAGTTCCCACCATATAAAATGAAAATAGGGACAACAAAAAAAAAAAGGATATAATTGAAAAGAAAAGGAAGATTATTTGGTGGACAGTAGACGACACAGGTTGAAAGTGTCAACTCCAGTTTATTTACTTTTAGAATATTTCAAATATATTTAGAATAAGGAGTATTTGGATAATGCATATTTTAAATTAAGAAGAAGCACATCTAGAGATTGTACACAAAATTTGTAAATGATGAAAGTAAATATTTGTATATTTGCCATGTAGCAATACTTATGCAGTTGTTGCTGTTTTGGCAACCATTTGTACCACAGTGATGTGTCCAAATAAATGAAATGAAATTTTAAAAAATAACTTCTAGGGTTTGATGAAATTCTTGCACAGGTAAAAAAAAATCAAAAAAAGATACAGAATTAAAAGATGGCAAAGTTCCAAACAGAAGAAAAACCTAGAAAATGCCATACAAGAAGCTGAACACAATGAGGAAACCCCTGCATCATCTTACCTGTAAAGCACACTTCATTCCTTCTTATGCATGTTGTTTGAATAAATATTTCAAATTTCATTTTCAAACATTCAAAACAAATTTCATTAGAACAACAATTGTTTGTTGAATTACATCCTTTTTCCCTGCTACAATCATCAGACATGATACTACAGGAAAACATGAGCAAAAAAATTACCCAAAGCAATACAGAACATTATATAAAATTTTTAAATTTGGACTTAGATGCATATTGAGTAACCATTACTACCTGTGTGCAACATTTAATGACTATAAGTGAACTAGATTCATCTGGGCACTATAGACACACACACACACACATCCTTTTATAAGTACAGGTTTCTATTTGTTTTTTTTTTCCCTGCTGTCTTCATTTATATTGCCTTTAAAATTTTTCATTGTATTTAAAAATAGTAATTCAATTTTAACCACGAATTTTTCAAAATGTGACAGTCTTGTAGATGAAAAGGATGTATTAATAACAATAAAGAAAAATAACTCTTATAAAAAAAGGAATATTGCTCAATTTAAATCATAAAACTCAAAGGCACTTATTAGCATCAATTTCTAAACTTATTGTTCAAACACTGAAGGAAATTTATACACACTGAATTCTTAAACTAAATTAATTTATATCAACTTCAACTTGAGTTGTAATTTTAATTTTTTAGTTGCATTGTTTCACTGAAAAACTTAATATATTTCTATAAAATGTTAGATTTGGAACAGTTTTCATCCAAACAACTTACCTTCCAGCAGATATTGGTACATGAACAGAACCATAGCCTCGAACAACATCGTTTCCAAAAAAGTCTATACCATACACACTAACAACTAATTGAGGCCCTGAAAAGTTCAATACTGGTAAATTATGAATCAACCAACACCAAATATCAATTTCAGGATTTTTTTTAATTGTACATATTAAACTCTATATATTAATAGACTATTATCTCTACCTGTACTCAAATTACTTGTTACCTATAATGGTAAGAAATAATTATATATATGTAATGATTTAAAACTTTCCCATTTTAAAAATGTTTCTTAACTTTTTAATTTATACACTTATTATTTCTATTTAAGTTTTATACAACTGAATAAGAATAAGTGTCACTTTAACAGGAAGAAGTCCGAATTCAACCAGTTCTAAAGCTTTCAGGGGATTTTCCCATTTACCCAGTATTTAAGACACATGCACAGTGGACTCTCCCCTTTCTTTTGTCTGCCTTTACTTGAGTGACAACATGGGCACAACTTTCTTTGCGAATTTGGTAATGGAGTGGGATATTTCAAATATCATATAAGATGTAAAATTAACATCATAACTCTTTCAAAGAAATGATGACACTGGAATAAAGAACATTTTACAATACTAGCATTTTGATAATTTTAACCTTTCTCTACATGTTCGGAAAAGTTGATAATGTTACATATAGGTAGTTAAAAAAACACATGCTAACAGCATCACCATGGCAGAAATCTCATATCACTACCCGATTACCAACTATCTAGTTCCATTCCAAAGGGGAAGGGATTGGTTACAGGCTGTATCAGGTACAAAAGTATCAGGTTCAAACGAGTATCAGTTTCAACCTATAGCCGATACAACAAAACAGGGTATCGACCCAACTCTAACAGAAATTGTTGATCAGCATTAATGTTGGCCAAAACTTTTTGTTGTTAATGGGACGATCACCAAAATAACCTCAGTAAAACCATTTACAGAAAGGAAGACAAAGTTCCACTGCTCAGAAATTATAATCCAGAAACATTAGAGAAATTCCACTTATAAAAATAATTTTCTTCCATATCAGACTTCTAAAGAATCCATTTCATATACTGAAATGTTGAAAAGTTATAAGTAGTTAAAAATTGTAAAGAGTTTATAATATTTAAAGGGTTATGAATGATATCTAAAAAAAAAAAATAGTTTTAAACAAAACACTTTAAATTTTTAAAACACTAATTTTTACAAAAATATACTTTTATACTTTTACTGTATTAAAATACAGAAAATATTTTTTTATCAAAACTCTGGAGGTCAAAGCAGAAATTATAAATGCTTGACACGCTGATAGAAATATTTGAAGTAAATCAGAATTTTAATCACATTCATGATATAAATCTTAATATAAATAAAAGTCATTGTGGGTATGTATGTGGCTATGTTCCACATCTCCTCCTAAACCAATGGACGGTTTACAACCAAATTTTGTACACTTATTATTTAAGACAAGGGGAAGACACTTATGAACTTTTCTAAGTCCAAAAGTTATTTAAACAGGCAGTTAATTAGAAATTAACCAAAACCGTTTTTCCGCCATAACTTCGGAGCAAATTGTCTGACAAAAAATATTTTTATACCATCTTAAAGTTCAAATTTTTACCTTCTCAATGATACCAATTTTATTTCTGTGCCATTTTCCCTTCGATTGTTATTAATTTTTAAAAGTTTCATAATTTTTAAATACGTGCAGACGATTTTGAAATAATGAAGATTTATATAATAAATGCGAAAGTGTGTCTGTCTGTTTGTTACGCATTTACGGCAAAACTACCAAACCGATTTGGATGAAAATTGGCAGAGTTGTAACTTGAAACCTAGGAACGGACATAGGGTAGGTGACATCATGTTAAATTCATTATTTTTGATTACAGATAACAATTAAATAATTAACAAGCGATTCGCGATGAAGATTACTACTTTATTTTTCAATCAACTGTCACGTGATCCTTAAGGAATGCATAAACAAAATGAAATGTCACATGATCCTTCAGAAAAGTGCAAGCATTTGAAAAAACTTATTTTTAAAGTCAAGCATCACGTGACCTTGCTGAGAAAGGAAATAAATAATTAATTTGTGGAATAATAACTGAAAAATAGACGCCAGGACAGAAAACCAATGATAGATATGAGATAGTGTCAAGAGTTTTTGGAATAAAATTTTAAAACTAAAGTTAATTATAACTAAAGGAAAATATCGCTCAATGTTTACTTAAAATAAGAGCCTAATTTAGTGGAAAGCTTGCCAAAATAATTCTTTATCCCTCTTTTTATCGACATCCAAGATTTGTTTGGCTGTTAAATTTGTAACCAAACGATTTGGATAATCACAGGTGGTTAAATTCTAAACCAAACGATTTAGCTAATTACGATAGTTCCATTTCGAATTTTAATGCTTTAAGTGCTTTTTTCAACCAATTTAAAAAGAAAGGATTGCATAAACCCAATGAACATGGAATTCAACGTTTTGTTTACTAAAGAGAGAACTGATTCGAACTTGGCGCTTGATACAGTTGCCAAATAGATTTGGCGATTGCTAGAGATTCAAACAGTGTATTAAATTGGGACTTTTTTAAAATTGTTCACAGTACAGAGGAACTGATAAGCAAGGTTTATCCTTCCCTATAAGCTAATAAGAGGAATAGAGATTGTTTGTTGATTGGGTAATTTTGGCACTGATTAATGAAAGTTTAGGTCAGATAAATAAAAAAAAAATGCTTCACAAATGGAGGGATATATCTATCTGTAGATACGGTAATGGGCAATAGAAAGTAAAATCATATCCTGTAGAGTTCTTCAACCCCATAGAATTGTCAAGGATACCTTCCGACAAACTGAGATTAAAATTCGGTGTGCCAGAACTATTCATTCATAACCTCGATGTACCGAGACTGCGCAAAGGCACACGGTTTCAAATTACACACTTAGGACCAAAAGTCGTACTAGCTACTGATATAACTGGCATAGCGAAAGGTGAGAGTGCTAAATTCTACGCATTCCGATAATACCGAAGGATTTACCATCCCAGTTCAAAAAGTAACAATTCCCTTTAAAATTAGCATTTGCCAGGCTCAGGGTCAGACACTCAAAGGGGCAGGCGTACATTTGGAAAAATCATATTTTTTCCATTGGTAACTATGTGCGACATGTTCCCGTGTGTCCAGCCCACTAAACCTCTACATCGGTGCAAAAAACGCGACACAAAAAACGTCGTATACAAAAGTGGGTTGTCAAATATAAACAATTTACCTAACTGTAACAGCAGACACAAGTACAGTACACTCCTGTTAGTCGTCCAATTATGTATTATCAACCATCAGAACTTTTAATTTCCCCTTTCTACGTATAACGAAACATTTACATTCGTGAATTTTAAAAAAGTAACAATTAAAATTCTTCGCGCATGAAGTCGAGGGTAACAGCTAGTTAATTAATAAATGTTTCTGAATTTTCTTGATGATTCTTATGGAATATTTTCTCCAAATGTGAAAGACAGTACAATTAGAGGCATTTAGAAAATGACAACTATTCAAAACTTTTCAAATATTTTCATATTAAAACATCATTTTTAAAAATGAAGATTTTACTTAATTGTATAGAGAACAATAAGTCAAAAAATATGAAACACAAATTACATAGTTTTCTCCATGCATTTTGACAAATAACTATCATAAATTATCAGCAAGATGCATAAAGCATGTCATAAGAGAAGGATCAAAATATAAAGGAAATTGGTAAAGCACATTCTTCTTTATAATAAACTATCACACAATTAAGTAATATTATAAGAAACAATGACAGCAGGTAAAGTAAGCATTTCATTTTATATTTAGTAAGATCTGTGGGTTTTTTATTTGTTTTGTTTGTGTTTTTTTCACAAATTTAAACTTATAGTTTTATGTGAACGGTTATAAAAATATGCACTTTTATAATAACATATTATTAATAAATGATATTATGATAGCCAAACTCTTTTTTTGTATGTAATAGAAATTACTGTGATATAGGGATGGTGGTTATTGCAAAAAAAAACAGTTTTCACCGGTTTTGGGGTTGTTTTTTTAAAAAGCAGCATTTGTGGACAGATTTTGTTATTAATAATAATATACAATAAGTAAGTATTAATACAATAACTAATTAATGTAATAAGTAATTAATACAATAAGTAATAATAATAAATTAGTAATTAATACAATAAGTAAGTATTGTAAACAAAATTTTAAGAATTGTATTAAGTATTGTAGACAAATAAAAAAAGAAATTAGAGAGTCCAGACGTAAATAATCGTATTTTGTGTTGTTTGCGTCTATATGTATAATAATAAAAAAAAACTATGCTAAATTTTTATACAGTCCCTCGTTCCTATTAATCATATTTATTAAAATATTTTTGGCACACTGAAATTTTAAACAAAATGTTCCACTCTTCTGCGACCAAAACTAATCGAGTTCTAAAAGCTTGACTATGACTATTTTAGACCATCTCAATGTCCGCCTACAACGTTTATTGGCCTAAGAGGATGAAATTCAAAACTTCATAACTCGAACCTAAAATCAAGCCTATCTTTTGATAGTCAATTTTAAAAAAAAAAGAAAAAGGTTTAAACCAGGGCAATAAAATAACAGAAAAAATGGTTAACCGAAAAAAGAAAATAAAGGTTTTTGGTTTTAAACCGGTAGGTTTTTCCCATCCCTACTGTGATATCAATTAATAACTTCACATTTTTAACACAAATGATAATGGCGAAATAATACTTACACCCAAGTGGATTTGTAGATTTGAAAGAAATATCCAATGGAAAATTAAAAGTAAATTGCCCAGTTTCATCTTCACTCTTCTTAGATATTTGAGATATTCCTTCTTCTATACCCTAAAAATAAATATATGAAAGCAGTTACAAACAAAAGAAGAGAGTGAAATTCCTTAATATTAATAATGATATGCTAAATACTTATTGTTTTATCTTTTTGTAGCAAGTGAAAACAATTAACTACTACCAACTAAATATGTAGTTTTCAGATAAAAAAAAAGAAAGAATGTCATTTAAAGCAGTGGTGCACAAACTATTTTCATTTCCAACCCCTTCACTCTGTGTAAAATTTTTTCAAGAGACCACGTTTTTTTGAAGAAAAGCCTTATACTTTTTATTATCAAATAAATTTCTCTGAATTTAATGACCCACAAAAATTTTCCCTCGACCCCCAGAGGGGTTGCGACCCACGGTTTGCGCACCACTGATTTAAAGGACAGTAATTTTAATTGAATAACTTCTGGGTAATATTTATTATCAAGACAGAATTTATCATCATGCGATCTGAATGGAAAGTATTACAGTAAAAACCCGGTTAACCGAAACCCAGGTTATCTGAAATGCTTAGGAAATCGGAAATCCAAAAAACATGTACCGCATTGCATGGAAATAATTGCGAAGGCGAGACTTTTTTGCAATGATATACCCACTTTTTTCTTTCAAGCCTCCCCAAGAAGGTCACTGATTAATTTTAGAATTGTAAAATTAAAATAAATGTGTATTAACAATGTTAATTACGATATTATTTACCTATGCCTGTCAGGCGCATTGCACCTGACGGAGGGATAACTTTAATAAAGAACATAAGTGTAGCCTACAAAGACAGTTTTCAATTCGTTTTGCATTCAAAATATTTCAGAATTACATTCTGTAATTTGATAGAAGATAGTAATGGATGTTCGTGGCTTAACCGAAAAAATCGTTACTCAAAACAGCTTCCCCCCTTTAGTTTGGCTAACTGGATTGTATTGTATATCATTTTTTTTAATATAAAAATATGTGATTACTTTGGAAAGATATAATACACTTATTTCATGACATCAAGTTGCTATACTTAGCATTTTCATATACATTTTAGCTACAACCCAATAAACAGAAAAAGTAACTTTCTTTAATGTCACAAAGTAAACAATGACAGCCTTGGTGAGAATTATTAAGTTTACTACAAAAGTTAAAACTTTATTTTGCAAATACAAGGCTCAGTTTTTTCAACAGCTGAAATTAATTAATACTGCTGCTAAAACAATACAATATTTCATAAATTCAGGCACCATAATTCAGAAAAGCACCATAGTTAATATTCAGGAATTAAATTATAAAGAACAGTATTTAAAATTGGGCTTTGTTTAATCAGTCAGTGCCCATTATTATATCCTTGACCAGATATCATTTTAGATTTGATTGTACAAAACCAATATAAATTAAAAAGTAAGATTAGCAACATTGAAACATGTTTGAAATGGATAAAAGTGGCATTTATTTTAAACAATATTAATGACAGCACATATTATAACAAATTATGTTCCATACAATGTTTCATATATTTAAAAATACAAAGCTATATAAAACTTTTATATAGTAAAAATTCTGTAGGTGACAATCCCTCTCAATAGCCACTTATGTTTGGTATGGACTTTTTGACGCATAGACATAATATTAAAACAACCCCTAGGATTAGCTACTCAAACACCTCTGAAAGGCAGGGGCACCCACTCAATTTCAATGAGATCCATCCCTTTCATTTCCCTGACCTTGGGGCTTTTAATAAGAGAAAGGAGAACAAAAAGTACTTGCATTAAAAAACAACAACAGAAATCAAATGAAACTTAACCATCCCTTTCCCAATGTAGAAAGAAAAATGAACATTGCCACCTACCAGGTTGGGAGATTGAAGTGGCCATTATTAATAAACAATAATCAAGAATCTATTTTCACCACAAGCATAACCTTTGGATCTCTCAACTTTGAACAGGAATGTTTTTCAGAATCTAGGCCAATATGTAGAAGTTTTGCATCAGAATATTAATGGGAAACCAGTAAAAAATTTAGCAGAATCTTTCAGCTGCAGGAGAATACAAATAAACACACTCAATAAATCATTAGCTCAACAGACTTTGGGAAAAACTGATGATTTTACTGCTCATTCCTGTACAACTACCAACAAATTATTTAAGGATTTACATTTCCAATTAAAAATAAAACTGATAAAAAATTACCCCTGCTCTATGTTTCAAGATTCTTCAAAAGATTCAAGCAAACATAAATTGTATATATATTTAAAAAAAACATTAGAAATCTTCAGATCAAATACAGTAGAGCCTTGATTATCCAAGCTGCTTGGAACTGTAATCGCTTTAAATAATCGAAAACTCAGTTAATATAGACTAAATTTTAAATCATGACTTCTTATCATTTTACAATGTTTTCCAAAATTGTTTACTTGAAATTATAAAAATAAGTTCACAAGTACTACCATTTATTAACATTTTCACAAATTCTTTCCTTAATTATCAAACTTCTTACAGGTATTTTTCAATTATTTCATGAATGATACTGATTTTCAGTGTTTCTTTTGCATGTTCCAGTGATTCTTTAAGAATGTTCTAAAAAGAATAATTTACCTCACTTAACACTACAAAACTTTCTCACTATTTACAGGGCCATTTTTTTTTTTCATGAAAATGCACAAAATTTGCTCACATCACTATTGAAGAGCTTAAGAATGTTTTTTCCCCACTCTAAATAACTTCTTGAGTTATAAAGGATCGTATCCCTATAATGATTTCCGATGCCAACTTTGACACCCTTTTCTGAAAAATCCAATGGCGTTAATAAAAAAGAGAAAAAAAAACTGTTCAATTTCTGGCACCGACTTGGTTAACAGAGACCTTGATACAGGTCTAGATAATCAAAATTCTACTCTACTTTTTTCTTTAGATCAGTCTTAAAATTCACTAAGTCAGAATAGTTCTTCTAAGTTGAATTACGACTCATTTTAAGAAGTACAGTACAACCTCAGTTAATTGAACTAAAGGGTAGACAGCTGTTTTGGATAACAATTTTTTCGATTAAGCCACGCACATCAATTACTATTTGGTATCCAATTGCAGTATATAATTCCGAGACGTTTTGAGTATAAAACCAATTCAAAACTCTCTCTGTAGGATACAATTATGTTCCTTATAAAGTTGAAATTACGTTTTTAGGCCGAGCGTTCACTTCTCTACTAGCCATGGCCCAGCTTGCTCTCACGTTTGTGATTATTCCCGTGCAGTACAGTATGCGTTTTTTGGATTTGCAATTTCAGAGACAATTTGAATAACCCGGGTTTGGGTTAACCCGAGTTTGGTTAACCAGAATTTTACTATATTTAGCCTCCCAAAAAATGGAAACCTCTCTGAATGGCCAATTTTGCTTGGAACGGAGGTCACTGTAAAAAGGTTCCACTATATAGAACTTATTTGCTGTCAAAAATATAGAATATAAAGTCTCATAATTTTACATTCCTATTCAACTGTTTTTATTAAAAACTATGAATGCAAGTAAGGAATCAATAAAACTAGTTATCCTCCTGCATAGAAAAAAAAAACATTACAGCTCTGTTTTCATAATTTTGTCATTTCAATCATTAAAAAAATTTTATATTAACTAATTTCGGAAAGCTAATACTTATTTTACAAAGAAATACAGAGTAAAAATATATATTGCAGAGGAAAATATTACACATTTTTCAAATTTCTAAACTACTGAAAGAGCTGCAAAATTTGTCCAGGAAAAATCTCAATAGCAGAATTCTCTATTCTACTTGCATTAATTATAACATTTTAAAACCTACCAATATTTTATGTCATTAAATAAAATTTAAACAAGGATATTTTTTTCAAATTCAAATTTTAAAATGTACTAAGTTTACACATTTAAAGGATACTCACTGCAGTTACCACCCAATCAGAGCCATATACAAAACAATGCTTGCAATAGATGTCATCAATCTCGGGAAACTAGAATATATTTTTCCAGATATGAGTACACAGCTTAAATTACATTTCATAAAAATGCACCAAAACAAAAAAAAAATCACTGATCAGGCAAAATAAATAATTTTACATATATATTTTATAAAAATACATTAAAAAGTGAAAAAAACTAATAAATGTGAAATAATACAAATTGGCTAGACTCGAGTCATGTTTGGTTGCCAAAGTTGAATTTTTTTTCTGGTGATTTCTCGTTAAATATGGCGCAGGTAAGTTTTTTTTATTGCAACCCTTTAACGAAAATCCCAACGCCAAGGTTGAAATTTTTTTGGCGATTTCTCCCCTAATGTGGTAATCCTAAATTTTCTTTTTAACCCTTAAACAGGGTTCATACTATATATATAATAGTAAAATTCAGGAGTTTCTAAGGATTTTTTCAGGAGTACAGTACAGAAAATTCAGGAGATAACGTGAAAAAAAATCAATTGTAGAGGAGAAGGGGGTAATGTGGACAATTTTTATAAAATTGGCAAAAAGTATATTAAATATCAATTCTCCCATCTTTCCAGATTGTGGTGACTCAGAACATGCGGTAGACTCTTTTGGTGCTAAGTAAGGTCGGAAGTAAGAATTCCAGACTCCAGTGACTTTCTATCAATAAGGAAAAATGGAAACGTCATATTTTTATGTTTTATCATAACGTTATCTTTTGCTCTTCGATTGTAATTTTTCAGGAGACAAAAAGAAATATCAGGATTAAAAACATAATTTTCAGGAGTTTTCAGGGCCCTTAGGAAAAAAAAGCAAAATTCAGGAATTTCAGGAGGAGTACAAACCCTGCTTAAAGGATACCAAATTTGAATTAACTAACAATTCTCCTTCGTTAATTTGAATGTTCTGCGGTTAAAAAAAAATTCCATTAATAGTTCGATCTCATTTCTCGTCGTCCATTGACTCTGACGGTTGTCTGATTTTCTACTTGCGCTTGTGTATTAACGATTGCCTTCATTAGCCTTTTTGTTCCCATTTGATTTTTCTCCAGGTTTTTTCTAAAATCCGTTATGTCTTCTCGTGGTGATCACCGCACAGCCAAATTGAAAGCTGGTTTGTATGATTTGAGATTCCTTTATGGTTTGAAGAATGGACCAAAGACATGTAATCAACTTTTGCATGAAAATGGACCTCATTGCGAAAGAGAATGTTTGTCCAGCATGTGATGAAAAAATGGAGTTGGTCGAATTTCTTAATCTTGAGAATGGGTTCATTTGGTGCCGTCGAAAACATGGTCAGAATGCCTATTATATTAAAAGATCTGTGCGAAAGGGAATTTGGTTTCAATGTAGTAATCTTAATATGACTGAAGTTTTGATATTCACATATTTGTGGGTAAAAAAAATATCAAATTGTCATCATCATCAAACATTATCAATTGTGGATGAGACGAATGTGTCTGAAACGACTGTTGTGGATTGGAAGAGTTTTACCATGAGGTCTGCGTCGATATGATTGTTCGCGATTCTAAAAAGCTCGACAGTATTGGTCAAGTCATTGAAATTGACGAAAACAAGTTTGGGAAAGGGAAATACCATAAAGGTAAGCAAGTGGAAGGAAAATGGGTATTTGAAGGGATTGAAAGAGGAAGTAAAGAGAGGGTTTTTTTGTGTGGTTGAGGACCAAACGGCAGAAACGTTGATCGAAATCACCAAAAAATATGTTGTGCCTGGGACCACTGTTCTTTCGGATTGCTGGAGTTCTTACAGATCGTTGTCGGGGGAGGGCTACGTGCACTACACCATCAACTATTCTAAGAACTTCAAAGATCCAATAACAGGAGTCCATACAAATGGAATTGAAGGAACCTGGAGTGCAATCAAAGTGCAATTAAGGAGCCAGGGAACAAAAAAGGTGAAGAACCAGTTTGATTCCTATTTGGCGGAATATATGTGGCACAGACGCTATGGTGGGGCCACAATAAAAGGACTTTTTCCGTGTTTCCTGCGAGGAATTACCATTTTGTACCAGCCACAAACCCGAGATTCGCCAAAATAAGGTACGTTCTTATTTTGCTTACATTTCGATACCTACACCTTACTTTATTTCCGTTTTATCCTGATTTTCGCTTATTTTGAGAATTTTCTGTTTTCATATTTTGTAACTTTTTCGCATTTTCCGTCACTTGTGTATCACTTTGTTTTAAATTAGATATACTAATATTCCATTTTTAATTAATATTTCTTTTCATATTTTTCATTAATAATTCCTGTGAAGTGTTTCTTATTCCTTTAGAATTACATTTTTAGATTTTATCATACACTTCTTTAACATGTCGCTTTTTCTCCCACTTGCTGCCTAGTTTAGCAATTTTATCCACATCTCGTAGCCATCCAAGATGGAGGGCTGTTGGAAAGTGTTTCAAGAGTTGGAGTGATTTTTGCCCATTTGACGGGGAACCGTATATGACTCTTAAGTTTTACCTACAAATTAAATTTGCTTAGTTACATTCTTTAACTCGTAAATTATGAAACTTTTCAAATTGTATCTCATAGCTATATAAATAAAAGAATTCATTAACTACATTTTAAATTATTTCCAATTACATACACAAATAACAAACCCAATACAGTCGGATCTATTTTTAAAAATCTGTTAGTACATTTATAGTGCAAAAATTTAATGTTTTATACTGTAAGAAACAGGTATAAGTTAAAATTCACAATGGATGGATTCAAAATTACGCACACAACAGCCCCCATTCATTTAAAATAAAGGAAAAGTTTACAATTCGAATTAAAGTCATTAAATTTCCAAATGATTATTTGCAGAATACAGAATAGCAACATCAAATAAATTTCAGAGATGAAAAACAAATATAACTTAAATAGCCTACCAGCATAATAATAAAATGTTTAAGATCTCAGAAATTAAAATATATAATATAAAATATTTTTAAATACGGTGGTTTATTTTTGCTTTTTTCATAACCATTACCTCAGCCGTCTCGATTTGACCAGAAACCATTAGTAGAAAAGAATTTTCATTTTCCATGACTTGACATTATACATCTGTTCTAGTTTCTCTCGAAATTATTACCTCACGTGATGAGTAACTGAATTAGAAAAGAATAATTAATTAAAGTAGATAACAATTATTATTCAAATTTTAAGTCATGAGACTCGACGAAAAAGCCTTCTCATTTACAGACAACAAAGATCTCCAACTCTTCAAATTTAAATTCAGCAGACTAGAAAAAAAAACCAAGTGTAAAGCATAAACAACGCATTGTTGCCATTTTTAGTTGTCAAATTTCAGTTAATGAAGGGAATGAAATTCGAAGCCAGCTTCTTCCCAGCTAGAGATGCATAATATTTTTGTTGTTATTTTTAAATATCTGTTCCAAATAACTGTTATTTCAATCAGACTTTTAGTCTTATTAAGTGTAAGTAAAATGTTTTGAAAAAAAATTTTAATAAAAAATGTCATTTCTTTTTTTACTTTCTACAAAGTTTGTGTTGTCATTTCTTTCTACAAAGTTTGTGTTTTTATTTCTGTATACTGTCAACAGATGGCGCCTGCGATAAAAACTATTTTATTAGTTACCTGTAGAAAGAAATATACGATAAAAACTATTTTATTAGTTACCTGTAGAAAGAAGAACGAGCTACAAAGAAGAGATCGCAAATCCTATGTCAACTTTTTGGTGTCCAATCAAATGCCTGTTCTCTCCTTGCATTTGGTTTCTTGTTTGGAGGGTTGTGATTGGTTAGAGGATTTGTGTTTGTTTACATTGTAGTTATGAGGTAATAAATTTCATTTCATTTTGGCAAAATACCTAGATTTAAATATTTTAATTCATTTTTAGATGTTAATTTTTACTTGTAATGTTAAGTTATCTATTAAATACAAACAGATCAGTAGGATACAATTATAGTATTTTTATTTTAGAAGTTATTCCAATTATTAAAGGAATAACAGAAATTTGTTTGAAACATCCTTCATCTGTTTTAGTGGATACATTATTTTTTATTTTGTGTTTCATTGTCTGTAAAGAATTAATAATTTTCAATTAATGCATGGACAAAGTTATTATGAAAGTGGATAAAAAAATGCATCTTCTTAAAAGAATTCAGTTGCTAAATCTGTACTATTTGGCTATTTTCTAAATGTTTTAAGAATTTAAAATCCTTTTAATCTGATGGAACAAAAGTAACAATGGAGTATTATATTTATTTTTTGAATTACATGGCAGTATTTCATTTTAATGTACATCATTAAGAATAATATTAAAAATAATTTTTTGCAAAGTTTTTTTTTTTTTTTAATTTTTTTAATCCCTAATATATTCATATCCCAGTATCCTTGTTATCGTCCTCCATGCATTTTATATCTTGGTGAAATTTTGCACCCATTTCCTCATTCAGTACATCAATGTTTTCAAGAAAATACTCAAAATGAAAGTCGAAAGAAATGTATTTTTAAGTTCAGGGTATAACTCATCTTTTCAAAATTTCGTAGCATTTTTCCACTGTCATTGTATAGCTAGGATCCTGTAATTTTCTAAAAATTTCTGATTGATGTCTTTAAAACGAACCCTTGTTTTTTTATTGTTTTCATTTTATTCTCTAATTTGTGATTCTTTATTAAACATCAAATACCTGTCTGAACCAGCAACTAACTACTTTGATTTTACCTGCTAATAAATGTGGAAAAATAACTATGAAATATTGAAAGCTATCACCATTTTTATTCAAAGCTTTTAAACTTTATCTGTAAGGGTAGTAAGAGATATTGTTTTGGTTCCATTAAGTTCTGCAGAGTCACATACTTTGATCCTAAATTTCAAATTTTCCTTGGAGGCCATTCTTTCCTTATCCAATGTTGATCTTTTGATGTACTATCCCAATCATCTAGGAAACAAGGCATTTTGTATAGCCACCTTGCTGGCTTAAATATCAACAAATTTGCCATTTAAATTCTTATTTTATTTTAATGAGGAGAAAATTGAGGTTTTTGTATAATTCTTTCAAAATTGCTGCAGAATGGCACCTTTTAAGTTTCTCTTGTTAGAATCTATAGTCTTCACTGAGATAGGTCATGATCAGGAATATTACTTAGTGATTCTTCTTCAGGAATATACCTGTTAAATTTTTTCTCTTGATTTCTGTACCAAGAAATGTTGTTTCTGCAGCAAGTAAATTTTTATTTTTAAGTTGTGATCATAAAACTTGAGCACTTTCTTTTGAAAGATTTAAATTGGGGACTACTAAATTGCTTTACTCACTTTGTGTTAATTGTTTTTCAATATTTGTTTCTGGACTTGCATACAAGTATACGGTTTCATTTTATAATTTAATTGCTTTTAGTGTAATATTGTATTTAATGTTTATAATTTTCCTTTTACTCATAAGTTGATTTTGTATTCAAATAACAAAGCTTTTTATTCGATAGTATTTCATATGAATTTTTATTAAATTTCCCTCATTTTGGATTTGTGAAAAATCTGTGGATGATGGAAAAAACAAAAATGCTATTTTTGTGATCAGCGTGTCTGATTTACTAAAAATCAACTGACATTTTGCAAACCCCAGATTCATGTTGGTCTGTGCTATTAATAAAAATTAGATGACTAAACATAAAAAAGAAAACTTCTATTTGTATTTAAAATGATCTCCACAATATGTATGATTTGTGTAGAATACTTTTCCAGTACTAATTGTGAATCAGGAGATCAACTTAAGATTTTCTTGGCCTGTGTTTTTATTGTTTCTTAAATTATTTCCTGTAAACAGATGTCTAAAATTGCTTTATAAAATTTAAATTTGGTTTTTCAAGTGAAGAGTTTGTAGTTTAATATTTCTAAACTCTCAAGTTAGATTTCTACTAGTCACTAATTTCTTGTTTATGATTAAAACTAATAGTTTATTATTAGTGATGTCTTGAAACAAATATTATGGGTTGAACAAATTTCCTGTCCTTACATTCATATTATAGAAAATTAACATGTGTTTGTGTCTGGAAAAAGTTTTTTATTATAACTTATGCTACTTAAATTGGATCTAGATATTTTCAAATATCCAGGCAAATTTTAAATATAAAATTTCCAAGAAAGTTTTTAGCAGTAGTTTTTAAAACATTCTAATTTGGCATTTTTTAAAAACAGAATCACTGGTTCTCTAAATTACTAGTGTGTACCCTGAGGCAGAAGTATTGTATCTATTGAGGTTGATTTCTACATAAATCTTGCCTTGAACAAAGCATGATTTTGACTAAAATACATAGAATTCTAGCACTCAGACAAATTCCTTGACTGAAAAGGTTTATAGATTTTAATAATAAAGAGAGAATAGTAGCCAATAATGAATTTCAAAAATCAGTTTTAAAAAATTAATATTTTGGTCCAACTATGATTGATTTGCATCATAAAAGGAGGATGCAGGAAAAAAAAAATATTTCCAGTCTTGCACTAGATTGTTTTGGCCCTATCATCAACAATCTCACTCTTTTTTAAATAAAAAAAAAGTTGATTTTGGATAAACCTATTTATATCAGATTTTGTAATTTTGAAAACTGCAAATGTTTAAACTTTTTATAACTTTAAATCTTATTATGGTTCAAAATGTGAACTTTTGTACACCAATCCTGATTCTTTGTATCTGAATATTCAAACTGAAATTGTTTACAAGATCTAAAAATGAATTTAAAAGTATTTTGTATTTAAGTAATTTTGAAAGACACAGCTTTTGATGATTTTAAACACAAATTTACAAAATAGCATTGTATTATCAGCATACTATGACAAATAAGTTCAAAGTTATGGTATAAATTCAGCATATGACCCTTTTTAATTGTTAAAAATAAAGACACAAATGAATAATGATAGTAAAATTATTTTTAGTCTCATATAATAAGTGAAAGAGTAAATACTGTGTCTCAAGAAGCGTTTGTTGTTTTTCAAATGAAAAAAAAAATCAAAACACTACCAAAGAAGCACAATGTATTGTTAAAAGAAAAGACTTAACTCCTGAATTGTTAACAACAGACAAAAATTGAGTTGTAAAGAATGAATCAATATTTCGATTGATGGATACCATCCTAAAAATAAATATAATGCAGTATGTTGACATTTAATGTTATATTTTAGATGTAGCTTTTTCCTTTTAGCTTTGTAAAACAACTGTCCTACAGAACTTTCTTAAGTTAGTTTTGTATAAAAAATAAAAACTTTCTGAAGAAGGTTCTGCAGGTAACTAGATAGAGTTGTGGAGACAAGTTGTGAAGATCCTGTCCACATATGATCTAGTCCCCATGCATTTACCTTTTCCTCATACCTACCTGTGTATAATTGAGCTGGACTTGGTAAGATTATAAAATTACTTTATTTAGGAAAGATTTTTTCCCCCACAATTCATATGTTAGATACCTACACATCTGGCTATTTTCTCACTCTGATACAAGTATGCATAATATTTTGCTCTCCTAAAATTTGATATTTTCTAAAATGATAATTATCAATACCTTCTTTAATTATTGATATAAAGATATTTTATATAAATTGGATTTTTTTTCTCAGAGGATTATATGAAAAGTTGTGTATAGCTCATGTAGACCAAATTTTAGACATGTCTATTTTACTGTCTTTTAGTGAAATTGAGAAACCCTTTGGCTGGAAAACATATTATTGAGGAAAATCTTCCAATATATATAATCTTTTGTTTTAAAACTTCAAAAGAGATGCTGGTATCTTAATTCATAATTTGTTCCATTCTTTTAATGATAAATGTAGAAATTCAAAAATGTATATTTAACTAACTAGAAGTTAATACACGTGATTTATAAGATGTTATAGTCAAAGTTTCTTATAACTTTTTTTTTAATTTAGTAAGAAAATAGTAATATGTATTTGAGTATTGAAACTATATTTTTTGTAGCCACAGATAATACTTTTTATGCATGATAATTTGATACAGTTTATTACTGTTATATATTAATAATATAGTAGAACAAAAATATGAAATTATGTGTTGATAAGTGCTATCTCTTAAATATTTCAATAACTAACTAAAATGAATTAATAAAGATTATTATACTAGAACAGAGTTTAAATTATCCTTTTATTGAACAATTATTTTCAAACAACATGTCAAACAAAACTCGGTTGTTTGAAACATGATACAAACAAATCATCATATCATTGAATTCACTGTGCACCTTCAAAATGTTTTCTCTCTCTCTTTTCAGCATCAATGAGAATAATCTTTCATCTAGTAAAAATTTCCACAATTATTCTTTCTCTCATTTTTTTTCGTATTTATTTCAAACTATGCTTGCATACTATAAAAAGGAAAGATGAAAATTTGTACTTGTTTTTATCATAATTGAAAAACCTAGAAATCTTTTCTTTTACTTCTTCTCTTTCCATTTGAACTTAAATAATTTGTATTTAATATTCCAAGTTAAATCTCTTGCTCATTTATACAATAGGTACATCTACTAAAATCAATATTTTTGTCATCCTAATAATTTGTCTTTTTTAGAAAAGACTGCTTATCATAATACTCTTGATCCTGTGTAATATTCACTCAACTGAGGACCAGCTTGTGAATTGAACCATTTCAAAGAGGAAAGTGGGAGAAATGCCACTGAAAACTGTGGAACCATCCAAATGCAGATTAATTTGATTTTTTCACTTTAACCATTGTGTTTTTAAACTGCATTAAGTGCTGTTTTGTAATGAAGTTTTGAAATTGGAGGAATTTTTTTATGTATAAAAATATAGAGATTAATATAAGCTAACTGCTTTTGGGCTCAGCTTGAAGAATGGAAGAATCTGGGTTGGTGGTTTGGAAGATTAAGGCACTTTTACTTTCTTGAGAAATATATCTTACACAACTGAATTTATAAAAACCAGGAATAACTAGACTTTAAAACAAGCTTCAGTGAAATAGTAATATTAAATAAAAATTATTTCAGGAACTTCTTGCAAATAGTGAACCCTTTCTTCTTACTATAGAAGAAAGGTTAATTATGTTTGAATCTTGTGATTTTATTTTTTCCTGAAGTTTCTACATATTAATTATTACAATTTACAATGAAGTATTAATGAATTCTAATAAATTATGGAATTTGTATTATATTTTCATATTCATATAATTTTATGTTTATATATATATTTTTGTCTTTGATGTTTATTTTATTTATTTCCCCGTATAAGTTTTTTTTATCTATGAAGAAAAGTTATACTTCCGATGTTTTCATTTATTAGTTTTGGAATGTTTTCTCTCTTTTTTTTTCTTGTCTTTTTTGATGTTTTAAATTATTTATTTCTCTTTTTTGAACCATATTAAAATAAGTTGGTTCTTGCATTTCCCCAAAATTTTATTTTATTTTATTTTTGAGCTGTACTAAAGTAAGTTGGGTGGAATAAAAAGCTTTATTTTGAAGACGAATTTTTGTTTCATCGATTGTCTATATATTTGGAAAAAAAGAAACGGAATGAGGGCATATGAAAATATTTGGACCCCGAGTAACGCCGGTTATCTGCTAGTAAGTTATAAATTAAAACATTCTTCAGTGTAAAGAGCCAAAAAGAAATCTTATTCAGCAAGTTGAACTCATGATTTTGGTTTTTAAGGGCTAAAAAGCTTTCTTTGTCGGAATTCTTTTTAATAGGAAACGACGAAATTTTTTTTAATGCTTTTAGACTCTAAATTTCAATGATCACCTCTACATTTACATCTTGATTTAAAATTAAAAACCTACATCCAGTTCCGCATTTTCTTTAAACTTCTAATAAAACTTTCGATACTCATGTGACTCTATTTTTGTGACGGAAATGCTACCCCTTCAATTAAGTTAATAAGTACTTAAAATAGCGATATTTTGATCTTTTGTAAATGATAAAAACAATTCCAAACAAATAGCATCAAACAACTTTAGTAGCATATCAAAATATTTTTCAGCGGAGAAAAAATGAAATAATTTTTTCAAACAAAAATGGTTAGAATTATCTTAATTGAGGGATTCGAAGACCTCACACATCTATAGCAAATACGTAAATCGAAACGTAGTACATC
>BGPR01004099.1:0-75665 GCA_013235015.1 Araneus ventricosus
CTGTTGATTGCATTGTAAACAATAATCGTTCAGTTGCGGAATTAATTCTTTATATACTTACTATCAGTTCTCTTTGCAGATTTCACAGAAAAATTGATCAATAAAAAAAAATCAAAGTAAAGAGAATATTATATTAAGCTTTCAACAACAGTAGAGAAACCATGAATTGAATATTTGTTTAAACAAGTAAGCGGTTGAATTTTATTGCCAACAATGAAAAAATATTTTTAAAATTTATTAAAATTAGAGAAAAAATCAAATGAAAACTTAATTATTTGTCATTGAAAATCCTTTAAATTTTCAGATGGTGCCAAAATAATTTTGTGCTGTACTATTTTAGGTATTTATGGGAAAAAACTCAAAATTTCGCTTGCTTTTTTAATTAACTAAAGTTAAAAAAAAACAGCAGTTTATAGGTGCACATTCCACCCTCAAAAATATGTGTGCCAAATTCCGTTACTCTAAAATTCGCCAGTCTGTCCTGGCATAAAACACCGCAGTTTAAAATTATTAATGAGAGACCCGACGGTACCGCAGTGAATCACCCTTGATCCATAATTTACTCATATTGCCATGCCGTCAAAACATTCTTGTTTTTTGTTGTTGTGAATGGTGGTCATTGACTTAGTGTATATTAATATTACTATAAATTTGCATTAAAAATAAAAAAAAAAGGGAATCTTCTTGGAGCTTTTAATATTAGAATGATAAAAAGTAATAATAAATGCAAATTACTGTAAATGTTGAGTACAAACTTTTGCAAGTGCAAGCAAAATGGAGAGAAAAAATCATTTAGAAGTCTTGGTGGATTAAAAAGGGTTAGAAGGGATACAAAAATAAGTTAATGAATTTTCTTTTAATCGAATTCCAACCATGACACTTACATCAAGGTTTTAAGATGATTTAAGTATTGATGTTCGTAGTCCAGATGAATACCGTCTAACAAGAACTGAAAATTGTAGAGTGTGTATGTCTACTGTACCGTCAAATAATGCACAGTAGATTCAATAACAAAAAAAATTCTTCATTTCTTGTTCCACAAATCTTCCTGCTTACTTTTGTTGAAATAATATAAGTGGAATATTACTTTTCAGAATAATTGCTTTTAAAAGCGTAGGAACTATGAAACTCTACTAACTTATGTAATGTCTGGTACTTTGATAAGGTAATCAAAAGTAATTACAAACAAGAAAATTGCAACTTTCAGGTACAAAGTTTCTCTTATCAGTTCTTTATCATTTTAAAACGAAACTCCTCTTTTTTAAAATTTGATTAAGTTTAAAGATATTGATATTTAAACCACATATTTTATGTAGATCTGATATAGTATTGCGTTTTGTTTTTCTGATTCATTTTTTAGTTTTTTATAATTTAAAGGTTCATACAGTGGCTCCCAAAGTGTTGCATTACCTTAAGATTTTCAATGAAATAGAATCCATTAATTAAAATCAATATTTCAGAATGAATATTTAATAATAGAGATCTATATTAATGTAAACGCATGAAATACTTTACAAAAACACTTATTAAAATTTTTTTATTTTTAAGAAACAAATAATCAAGTTTCACTACAAAGTCTTAGTACACTTTAAAAAAATCTCACATACACTTTCTTAAAGTAAATATTCTAATTTTTGTTAAATTGAAGTGATAGAAAATATCTTTTAGCATCCACAACAACTTTTAAGCGTTTGGAAAAGATTTCACTAATTTTTATAATTTCTACATCAATGTTCATCCATTCTTCATCATTACTGTTTTTTAGTTAAACTTTTTTTGTTTTTAATGTCATGTTTTCTGTACTCTCTAACCTCAGTTCTCTCAAATATGTTCTATTGGTTAAATATGGCAGAGTTAAAGTAGGTAGTATTTTTCAGATTTTGTGGCCAATTATGAGACACAAAGTGAGGATTGAGCTGTGCTTAGGATACGTTATCTTGATGAAAAACAACTTGTTATACCCAATTTTGTTCAAATACGCTTGGGTGTATCTTAAAATCTTCATCAGCAGCGTTCATCAATGCACCATCAATAAATACCAAATTATCAGGTCGATGCTGACATGCACGACACCTCCACCGCCATACTTAATTGTTCCAACTTCTGGATTCTGGGTTTTAGTTCCCTCTCATTTTTTTTCTTCTCCCTTACCTTTACTCACGATCTATCAAGACCAAAAATGTCATTACCTTTCATCTACCATCAGACATTATTTTCAATATGTTTATTTAACATTGATTTTGCGAGAAGGAAAACCCTAAGCTTTCTGTTTTAGCCTCTTCAAAAAAAAATTTTCTCTGGGCAGAGCATTTAATCAACTGCTCTGAGAACTCATCGAACAGTTTCGGTAAAATTGAAATGAAAATTTTTCTTCGTTCTACGACGCTTTAGAAACACTCAAGCATTGAATTTTCACAAATAGTTCTATTATAAATCTCTGATCACGTTTTGTTAACTGGCCGGTGACAATTTTCTTACCTTATTTAGTCATTTTCTTCTTTAAAGCATTTTAACATACTGCAGAATGGGATAAATTAACTAATTCGCTGATATTCTAACTGATTTACATACACAAAATAAATCAATCTTCAAATGCGTTATTTGTTTCTTTGTATTATGATTTTAAAATAATAAATAGAATATTACCGTTGTAAGCAAGCAAAAATTGAAGCCAAACGATTTTTCAAATTACCACCTATTTAAAATAAAATAAAGTGACAAAGACGACAATTTAAATTATGTATCCGAGAAATATTTCAGTATGCGAAGACTTTTTGTAGAATGGATTTTTGTTACTTTTTTGATTATTAGTTTCTTAGAAATAAGTTTTACTATGTTTTTTAAAATATTTCATGTCGTTTTTGAGATTATAGATCTTATTCCAATTAAATACTTATTCTGAAATAGTAGTTTAATTAATAAGACAGAGCCCTATTTCATTTGAGGCTTCGTAAGTAATACGAACACTTTTGAACCACTGTATATTACAAGTTTTCTTTTTTTTTTTTTTACCTTATGTTCAAAAATATATATTTCTATACATATTTATATTACAGTAAACTCTGATTATCCGGCATTTCACAAGAGTATCCGGAGCTCAACTACTTGGAAAATTAGAAGTAGAGTTTTCTAAAATTTTACATCTTCTCGCCAAAATTTATACGCTCCGGCATTCCATTCAGGACAATTTATTTCTACCATTTCTGACGTTAGATTTCATAGGAGAAGCAGTAGAAAAAGGCTATTATACAATTACTGTGATTTACAGATTTGTTTTCTGGAGGGGTTCAAAAGCAAAAGGCAGGGCAAAAAATAAATAAAACTCAATAAAGGTCCTCACCTTTCACGCCCGAAAAACAAGACCTAAAGCGAAATAAAATAACAAAAAAAAAGGCGAAGACAGAATCGGTTAAAAAAAAAAAGCTCTGTAGGGGGGGGGACAGATTGGTAGATCTCTTTTCTTTTCCTTTATTTATTTACTCAAATCTGACGAATATTTGATTCCGTTAAATATCAAATTGCAGGAGGGTAGCAGTATTAGCGCCTTAACCCTTAATCTTCTAAAGATAGTGGTATTCAATCTGGGATTTGTTTGTGATCACTTAAAGGTTTTTTTATTGTATGCTTCCTGAGTAGAGATATTTTCCAGTTTAAAACCGGCTATTTTTTTATATCTTTCTCTTTTGCAGTCTATATATTTACAGTAAAAAAAATTACATTACAGATCGTCTTTTTTAAGATTTATCATCAGTGTTAAATTAAAATCTTCTACACTTAGTATGTTTTGTAAATACAATGTTATGGAAATACAAGTATTCATAAAATTATATTTAATACATTTCAAAATGACAAGAAACAAATTATTTGTGAAAAAATCTGCAAAAAAAAAGTCTACAATCCACCTTCCCCATTTTCCCACGTCACTCAACTATCAAGATTTTCAGGTATCGAATCAGGTTTCTGAGCATGCGGTTAGTTAAGCTTTACTGTATATAGAACATCATATTTCATAGCGTGCCTGTGTTGTATATGAATAGAGTAATTCAAAAATAAATACCCAGGATATTTACCCTTAAAAATTAATACCTGTGTATTTACATCACTGGTTGAAATGTTTGTTGTAATGCAGAATACTTTATTTATACACATTTCAGCTGTGGGAATTTACTATGCTGAAAATTGAAATTGCAGTGAAGAATTTTCAAGAATGTTCTTATGTTTACATATGCTGAGGATTAAAATGGAGTTCATGATGATAGACTTCTTCTTTTGCACTTATATTTTATATTGGTTTCAGTTTGCTGCATTTATTATGTGTTAAATAGCTTTGTAAAAAGTTATATTTAGATCAATTGAGCACTATTGCTGAAACTTCGTATTGGTTATGTGAAAATGTTGCAAAGTTTATAAAAATAACATCTTCGTGCTTAACCTTTGGAAATGCTGTTCTAAACTTTCTAGAACCAGGAATGGCCTGTCACCATTCATAATGTTGAAGGGTGGTAAAATAATGAATTGTAATTTTAGCTTTTTTTCTTTTTTTTTTTTCCTTCCTCGTAGTGTTTGAAAAGCTTGTATGCATTTTATTTCTTCATGTAACAATCATAGTAAAGTGGTAGAGTAACTTGTTGAAGAATTGAGAATGAGACAAGTTTTATAACAAATGGATTATTGAGCCATATTTTAGAAAATGTAAATTCATGATGATACAACCTGGTCTGTCTAGGAAATTCAAATTGGAACATTTTGAAAGAAATGTAATTTGCATTGCATCAGATTTGAGGGCAAATAAATTTTTTTTTGTGCAAAGAACTGAATTAAAAAAAAGTTTCATGTGTCAGTTTACTAAAAATTGATTGCTGCATTTGGATTTCATCCATCTCTTATATTTAAAAAAATACATGAAATCATGAAGAATAATTGAGTTAAAAAGTGGATATTATAGACTTGTTTAATATCATGCCTTAGTGAGCTTTTGCGAGTATAAGGAAAACTTCACTTTACACCTGTTACTCGTGACTTTTTCTGTAGTACAGTGGATTCTCGATTAACCGGGATGGTCGGGAAATGCTTCGTCCCGGATAAGTGAATATCCGGGATAATCCAATTTATGCACATTTTGATGAAAAATTTTGGAAAAATGATAGAAAATGTAAAATTATTATACAATAAGACATTAATAGTTTAATTAATACAAAAGAAAAGGAATTAACAAGAAATGTTAATGTTATTTAGATTTACGATTCGTACAATTAAAAAGAAAAACAGATGTAGTTTACCTGTTTTGTGAAGAATGAAATGATTGAAGTCTGTTTTTGTTTTTCATTTACTCTTTGATGAGTTATACTATGCAGATTTCTCAATCATTTTTTCTGCAGGTGTGCTTTCATCTTTTTGCTCCAAGTAATTAGTAACTCCTCAGTGTGTACTAATGCGTCACCATGACTTAATTTTTGATGAGTGACAAGATTTTCCTCATGACTTTCAGGACATTCTTCTAAATTCCTTGTTTCTTCTGAACCACAAGTTACACGGGACACAATATCATCCTCACTTAAAACTTTGCAACATTCCAATGTTGAATCTTCGTTAATCCATTATTCCACTACTTCATCTACATTTTCAGAACAGTCTAACTGGAGTCTGGCTGGACGAGTCCAATACAATAGAAAGGGTTGAGAAGAATGCGGTTTTCCCCGCACATTCCAATGGCCGCAATCTGTGCTTCCTTTTTTGGGGGGTCATCCCGGATAATCCAATCCTGGTTAATCGAGAGTCTACTGTATCTTATTTTATATCTTGTGTTTTTGCTTTGTGATCATGCCACATTTTATTGAAATGTAATAAATAGTTGAATTTTTTTCAGTAAATACATCAACATTTGTATGTGCTGTGTATGCATATAAATATATGTGTGTATGTATATTTTTCAGGATTTTGTTGACTCCTAGTCAATCTCATCGTTATTTACACAGCAGTGTTATATTAAATGGAATGATGTTAGTTTTTGGTGGAAATACACATAATGGCACATCTTACAGCAATGGTGGCCAGTGTTTCTCAGCTGATTTCCAGGCTTATGATATAGGTATGATGAATGATAGTGAAAGTAAATCATAAATAATGTAAATAATCATTTATTAATTTTAAAAAATTAACATGTAGACTTATTTTTTGCACACTCTCTTTTTAGTAATTTATTTATTTTTTTTAGCTTGTGATACTTGGCATATCATGAATTTTCCTTCCATTCATAATCAGAATATTGCCAGGTTTGGCCACTCTGCTGTTGTTTATAATGGGTAATGTGTTTTTAAGTTGTTTTTGTGGGGAAAATGAATTTACCCCCAATTTTTTTTTAAAAAAAATCGTATTACTTTTTTAATGTTTGAAAAATTTACTTCATTTGATGAATTTCTTTTTTAGGTCCATGTATGTTTTTGGTGGCTTTAATGGTCAAATGTTAAATGACATTCAAAAGTTAACACCAGGTATGCTTTACTTTATGGTCATAACAATCACAGTTCAAAATGCTGTGTATAGCAAATTTTATCTTTTTATGTGAAGTGATTGTTACTCCTCCAATTTATTTCGAACATATGTGCAATTTCATTTAGTGTTATTTGTACTAGAATTTTTTTTGCATAAATGTTTATTTTACATATATAATCATTTACTAGTGTCTCTACGTATAAATGTATTGTAACTTCACATACACAATTCTTAATTGCATGAACAGAATAAGGTTTCAGAGTTATGAATATTTTTGATTTCAAAACATGGCTAAAGGATTAGGAGATAAATGCTAATTGGGGGAAAGGTAGGTATCTTTTTTTTGGGGTTTTTGCACATGGAGTTTTTCAGTTAAGCAACATAAAATAACTTATTTCAGCTTAATAGTTTTTTTGAATTCAACTACTTAATATTGACATTACAGTTACAAGTTTGGTTCTCTTTTTATCTCACTCTTTCATGTCTTGTTTAATCTTCTCACACTTTCTTGACATGCTGATTTTTTAAAAGATAATTTCTTATAAAATTCGTAGATAGTTCTGTTTACTCTCAGGAGGTGTCTCAGTTCTGTTTACTCACTAAAAATAATACATAGAACAACAAACAGCTGTTCTGATATTAATGTTTGTACCCTCAGAAAGTATTGTATGATTTATCACTTTAATTAAGTGCAGATATTATTAAGAAACGTTTTCTAACAGTTAATTTTGAATGTGTAAAAATACATAAAATGTTCAAAATAAAAGCTTTTGCTCATTTATTATGTATAATTTTTTTTTCAATATTTGCAAAATCATTACATCTTTCCAATTTCCACTTGGTGATTTTTTCACTGAAACAAATATCTTGCATTACTTAATCTTTCTTTACTATTATTAATCTTTCTTTACTATTATTAATTTGAAAAAAGTAATTATTTTGTAAAACTTAAGTATGTATATCAAGACTAATATTCAATTAGTCTTGATATACATACTTAAATTTGTTCTTTCAAAAAGTCAGAATCGTTAAAACCTCTCTAGTTTTTAGAAATTTTTTATTATTTGACATTTCGCTGCTCCTTTTTTTTAAAAAAATATTTAAATACTTGAATCTAATTATTTAACTAAGTTTAGAATTTAACCAAAATTCATGAATTCTTACAACTTTCTGTATATAACTATTTTCAAATCATGAAACTCGTATATTTTATGTGTTATAGGTTCATGTGAAAAAAATGCTAATAGTGCAGCATGTGAAAAAGCTGCTCCAGGAATTAAGTGTGTTTGGAATTTTGAGAAGAAAATATGCCAACCCTTTTCTGTTACTTCTAAAGTTGCCTCATATCACACTTGTTCTAGAAGAGGAGGTATTATATTTTATTTAGTGTTGTTTTTTCCCACATATGAATTTTATTTGTGACTGCCAAAATTTATGAATTCGTCATAAAGCTGTTTCTCAGTCTTATTTTTAAAATTCAGCATTTTTTAAGATTCTGTGATATTATAAAAATCTACTCAAGATAATTGGAAATATTCTATATAGATAACCAGCATATGTCATATGGAATGATTGTAATTTTATAACTCTTGTGGTAATTGCCTGGTGGCTTAATGGTGGTTGTTTCTTGAAGCAAGACATACCAGAGAAAATTTTAACTTATAATTTCAACCAAAAGTTTAAAAATATTTTTCTTCCATCAAGGCATATAATCTTAATTGCTAATGTAGTCGTGCGTTTTGCCTGTTAAAGTCAAAATCATGTTGTCTATTGCCTCGGGTATTCAATAAAATATGTGAATAAAATGTGTAAAGACTTACAAGGGGAGGGCACGCCTTGGGCTACTCAGTTAGGGTTAAGATATGGTATATTATTTGTGTACCTTTAGGGTGTTCATCCATTAAAATCTTAAAGTACTATGGCCAGCTAATTCAGAGAAAATGCCCTCAAACTTTCGGCACAGCTTATATACCAGTAATTTGTCGCCATTCTTGAGAAGTGGATGGCATGGTTGGAAAAGTATTCGCTTGCTAACCTTTTAGTCAGTGTTCGATCCCGCATTCAATTCCCCCCCTTTTTTCCAAAATATTTTTTGAAATTGATGTTTAATAGTAGGCAAGTTATCAAAAAAAATATTTTCAATAGAATGATCAGTCTGGTTCTGCATGTAAATGAAAATTAATAAGTGTTGAAAAAGAGAACATGAAATTTTTTAATGATGAGAGTAACTATGGTTATTCTTTATTACCATTAACCCTCTCGCTGCGTATTTTTTTTATCAAAATAGGTTCAAAAATTGCGTATTTTTTTTATTACATATTTCAAATCTACATATATTTTAGACTTAAAATATACAAAAATTTTTTGTAAAAGATTTTTTTTTTTCAATATAGAATTAGATCATAGAAAAAAGTTGTCAGAATATTGAAATTGAAGAATAATGATATAAAAGCAAAATTTTGAAAATCAATTTTGGTTAAATTATGATTTATTTTATAAAATACAAAGGTAAAAAGTATATACTAATGAAAATATGCAAAATACTTACAAAACATTTATTAGAAATAAAGTTTTGTATGATAAATTTCGAAACAAGGCTCGAGGCAAAGTCCGACCTCGCAATCTTTGCACCAAATTCGCGTTTCTTTTCGAATTTTTTTTCCGCTTTCAGTTTTTTTTGAACAACAGACAGCACACTGTCTACGAGGCTCTTTCTTGATGGGATTTGGGGGTATATGGCTAGCAAAATGTCGAGCAGTTAGCCTCATGGGATTGAGAGTTGAACTACATCTGCTAGAGTGAACACTGGAATTTCTATCTGAATACTTCTGAATGCTTAGTTCAATAATTTGCAAACGGAAATCTACAAGCGTTATATTTTGTAATGGGTTATCCTTTTTATAAAGGATATAAGCATTCCACAGTGATTGGTCCATGAATTGTCGGAAAATTTTTATATAATATTTCCCTTGTTGTTTTCTGAGGGTGGGGTAATATGACGTTTCTTGGTCACATAAATCAACCCCACCCATCGTGTTGTTGTAATCACAAACAACAATTGGTTTGAGTACAGTTTTCTTTGATTTGCATTTCACCAAACGGGAACTTGCATTATGAACTGTACTCATAAGAAAAACACTCTTTTTATCTTGCCACTTCAGAGCCATAACTTTACCCCTTTGGTAAGCAAGGACGTCACCTTTAGGGATTTTTTCTTTTGCAAAATTTGGAGGAAGGTCTTTCCTCATCTTATTTACAGTTCCATATAAGTCTGTTCTTTCTGAAATTAAAATGTCTGCTAACTGTGGAGACATGTAGTAATTGTCCATGGTTACACAGTAACCTTGGCCCAGGAATCTGTCCATCAGGTGCAGAACAATTTTAGTGGAAACTGGATACTTTGCAAATTTCGGGTTATACACAGTTCCATTACCTGTGTATATGAGAAAGTCTGCAATATATCCAGTTCCCACTTCGCAGACCACAAAAAACTTAAGGCCAAATCTTGCTCTTTTTTTCGCGATGAACATTTTCCAGCTCAGTCTGCCTTTGAAGCGCATCAAACTCTCGTCTATGCTGAGATTTTTATCTGGTATATAAAGATTTCGAAATTTGTTTCGAAGATGCTCCATGATGTCATAAATTTTTATTTAATTTTGGCCATGGATTATTATCCTTATCAAACTCTTCGTTATTTGTAAAATGAAGGAACTTCATCAGCAAAATAAATCTATCTTTCTGAATTACTTGTTGAAAAATAGGTGTTTGCAATATGTGACGTTTGGACCAATAATATTCTTGTTTAGGCTTTTTTACAATTCCTTGGAGAAACAAAACGGAAAAGAATAATCTAAGTTCTTTCTCATCCGTATCTGTCCATTTTTTCCACCTTGATCTTTCTTTAGGAACTGCCTTATTCATATACTGCTGAGCGTATCTGTTGGTCTCTTTTACTATTATTTGCAACATAACATCGTCAAAAAAAAGTTCAAAATAATCCAAAACAGCTGCATCATCTGCCATAGTGAAATTTGGTCCGGGATTGCCAATAAAAGGAAATGAAGCAGGAGCTGGTGGAATATTTTGCATATCAATTTTGCACCACTGTCGGGCGTTTTGAATAGAAAATGAATTTTGAGATTCATCACTATCCACAGAGGAATCCGAGAAATTTTCATCAGTTCCGCTATAAATATCATCAATATACTCGGAATCAGAGTCAGAACTACTGTCAGTGTCGGAAATATCGTCAGGAACATAGATCATATCACTCGCGAAACGCTTCCTGCCAGACATCTTTGAGCTCTGAAAAGCGCGCACAAAATGCTAAAAAAAATTCTTTTTATATTTCACAGAAACGTGGACAACTAACGCCATCTGTTAGTCGACATCTAAATAAACAATTAAACATTACAGAAAAGCCGAAATGAAACCATGAACGGGGAAAGAGCGGGTTGCACACTTAAATAGACGCCAAAAACGCATCCCTGCGATAATCGCGGGTTGCGCAAATTTTGCTATTTCTACGTTGACCGTGGAAATCGCGGGATGCGCAGCGAGAGGGTTAAAGTTGTATTCATAATTAATTAATTTCTTTTTTGCAAATATTTTTTATATTAATAATTTCAAATTAAATTAACATTTTATGAATATTTAATTTTAAATATTATTAATTTTATGCAAAAAAATCTTAATTCATGTGATAATTGAATTACAGTTATAATTTAGTTATCAAACAAATAATTATAAATATATTCTTTCCCGATCAAAACTGGTTCCGTAAAGTTGGAACGAAAATACTTTATCTGCTTTAATCGAATAATTGAAAAAAATTGATGACATTAATATGAGAATAGTAATTATAGTTATTATTTTACAGCCTTAAAGTTGTTTTTATAATTATTTATCTGTTTAAAAATTAAATTATAACTATAATTCAAGTATCATATGAATAAAAAATGATTAATATTGTAATGAAAGATATTTTAAATTTAATTAAACACCGATTTCAAAAAATATTTTGAAAAAAAGGGAAGAAATTGAATGTGGGATTGAATGCTGGCTAAAAGGTTAGCAAGCTAGTACTTTTCCGACCGTGCCATCTGCTCCTCAACAACGGTGACAACTTACTGGTGTATAAGCTGTGCCAAATTTCTCCAAATTGGCTGGTGATTGCACTTTCAGATTTGAATGTCCAGTGGATGGATACCTTAAAAATATACTATTAATATACTATGTCTCATCCCAAACTGAATTTCCCAAGTTGTGCCCTCCCTTTGTTAGTTTTACTAGACTTTACTACTTTTTGTCTTTCTATAGAAAAGTCAACATTTTACAAAAACAAATAGACTGGACTTTCGACTATCCAGCCTAGTTAAGAAAAATAATGCTCCTTAATAAAATGAGGATTAATTTACTTTGTCCAGGCTTTCCAAGTTGGCCTCTGCTGCAGTCGGCCACAGTTTTACAACTGTCAGTTCCGATTCCTTCATCTTAGGCCTACCTTTGCACATTAGTATAATCATTTACCAATGAACAGTAAAATAAATTGAAATTATTTTTTAGAAATTTAAGCCAGCATTTTACCTTAACATTTTGTTTATTTTAAAAGTACGTTTTTGTGCTGTGGATTTTGGTTTATAAAGAGTGTTTTTAATAGTATTGGTAGGTTAGAAGGGACTATTTGTAGAATTCCGTTTATTAGGGATTTTGTTATCCAGTCTACTTCTTCACCGTATTGCGTCAAATAGTTGAGTCTACTGTAATATAAAATGGGAATATAAACTAAAAAGAAATGTACTATTGAAAATTATTTTAAATTTATTTAAAACATCAATTTTTGAATATTACAGTTAATTTTTTAAAACTGTCAATGAAATTTTCACATTAGTATGAAAAGTGGAATACCCAGAAAATAATTTATGTGTAGAGCCTATTAGAAAAAATTGAAACATTTCTGAAATATTGTTTACATACGTGTTGGTGCGAATCAATTAAATAAATTATCATTGCCTTACCACTGCTCAAACAAAAAAGGAAAAAAGAATGCCCTTGTTGCTGAGGGAAAGAAAGAAATCTATTACCCATTCTCCTCTTTAGTGCTAGTCTTGGAACTGGCTAGTCTTCTGTGCTGCTTCATTAATTAGAGTTGAGTAAGTGCAGGTATCAAATAATAATTTTTGTTTTAACTAAATTAATCCATACTTACCTAAGGTGACATTTTGGATTTTAATATTAAGTCTTTATTTTAGCAAATGTTACATCTTTATGTGGTCGTTTAACATCCTGTCCAAGTTGCTTAGAAAATACCTATGGTTGTGTTTGGTGTGGATCATCTTGTTCTCATGGTCGCTGTGGAAAAAATATAAAGGTAACACAACTTTAAATATTGCAATGTACAGTTATGTTACATATTGTGGTAGTGTTACATACTTCCCATGTTGTAGAACATTTGTGGTTGTATTTGATATTTGAATCAAGACTAATTTTTGTTGAATGGATTAAAGCACACATTGTATTTAAATGATAACAGATGCTGAAAAATACTTGGGATAGTTAAAGTATCTACTGTTATGTTATCTAATTGTAAATACGCATTTTCCCTTATTTTAGGAAACTAATATACTCGACAAATGTGAAGTTGCCGAAAGCAGTAATTGTGATAAATTACACAATTGCCATGCTTGTCACACTGAATATCATTGTGGTTGGCAGACAGATGAAAAGTGTTATACATTTGTTCGGGAATCGAGTAAGTCTTTTCTTTATATAGCGAAATACTGTTGAATTTTGATATAAATAATATGCCTAAATATGTATGATCAAAGGAATTCTTTAGTTTTTGTACAATTTTATGCTTTTTCTTGACATTGCAAGTTAAACTATCAATTATTTCATCCCAAATGTTTTAAGTATACAGTGGATGGCCAAATTAATGTCGACATTTTAAAATTTTAATATTTTTTCGAATATCTCCCGAAAATCTGCATAGATTTTCATAGAATTTTGAACATGTAAACATTAGGCTTGAACTCGCATTTTACAATGAAGATTCAGTCACAAGAGCATTTAGGGGATTGTCTACGAATTGATGAAGACAAAAATTATTTTGGCCCACCCCGCTTCACAGAAAGTTGATAATGAACTTTCAACAATGGTTATATTTGACGTGCATAATATTTACATGCAATTTTGTAAATTTTTCAAGAATATTCCGGAATATATAAAGGTTTTCTTAAAAAAATCCCAAATGTTTCCGCATGTTTTTTTGCTTAAAACATGCAGAGTTTTCCATTCAATTGTACGAAACTAAAAGAATACTTGACAATATGTTAGAAAAGCATTGTGTAAAAATTTGGAATAAAAAATTTGAATTTTTCCGGAAATATGAGCATTTGTAATAAATAATTGTTTATTGTGCATACGCAAAATGTAGCATAAATTTTCTTTCATAACTTTAAAGCCAGATATGTAGGGCAACATATGTAAAAATTCCAGTCAAATATTATTAAGATTTAGAAAGATATCAGCATTACAACTTGGTGAATTTCGGTTAAGAGAAACTAAATGATGAGGGGTTTTCCACAAATTGATAGTCTTGAAACTTGAATCTTCGAATAGTAATATTAAATATTATGAAAGTATAATATCCTGAATACCCATATATACTTATTAATTAACTACATTATTTAACATTATTATTTTATTACATTTTTATTACTTTATTATTATACATTATTTACTATTGGTTGCCCAATTAATATGGACAACTGTAATTATTGTATAATAATAAATAAAGTAATAAAAATGTAATAAATAATAATGTAGTTAGTTCATACGTATACATGGTGAGTTTGACCTATTCTGCCAAATGAAAGAGGGCGATAGAAGAGCCCATGGGGATCATAAAACACTATAGCAATCCTGTCCCATCTCTAACCGTTTGCAAGTTATGGCGGATAAAATGATTTTGCTAAAAGTCGTGAAAAAATCCAAATTTAAATAGCTTTTGGCATATCTACATTAAAAAAAAGTTCATATTCTGAAAGTGCAGTTAAACTCCTTTAAGATGACACCATTTTGATCAAAATACTTGGATTTAAAGCTGAGTTACAAGTGCTAAAACGTTGGCAAAATGCAAAATCGAATTGTCGCCAAAATCTTTAATATTGAATACTGCAAACACCGTTCAAGCTAAAATTTGTCAAATTTATCCAAAACTTGTCCATTCTGTCAGCTATCGAATGAGCCTACCATAAACCATATCAGTGTTATACACCACTGAAATCTGTGTTCATCAAAATAGACATTCAACAAAAAGTCGCCATGAAACAATGGTGGATAAATGAAATGAATGCAAATCTGCCACTATGATCTCTTTCGAATATGCAGATGTGTTCCAACCTATTTGCATATAAAAAAAGGTTCATAGTGGCGGATTTGCATAGATTTTGGCGACAATTCGATTTTGCATTGCGCCAAGATGTCGGCGCTTGTAACTCAGCTTTACATCCAGATCTTTTGATAAAAATGGTGTCATCTTAAAGGATTTTAACTGCTCTTTCAGAGTATGAACTTTTTTTGAATGTAGATCTGCCAAAAACTTCTTAAATTTGGATTTTTTTCACGACTTTTAGCAAAATCATTTTATCCTCCATAACTTGCAAACGGTTAGAGATGGGTCAGGGTTGCTATAGTGTTTTATGATCCCCATGGGCTCTTCTATCACCCTCTTTCATTTGGCAGAATGGGTCAAATTACATAATATTCAATATTACTATTCGAACACAAGTTTCAAGAATATCAATTTGTGTAAAACCCCTCATCATTTAGATTCTCTTAGAGTGTACCGAAATTCACCAAGTTGTAATGCTGATATCTTTCTAAATCGTAATGATATTTGACTGGAATTTTTACATATGTTACCCTACATATCTGGCTTTGAAGTTATAAACGAAAATTTATGCTACATTTCGTGCATGCTCAGTAAACAATTATTTACTACAAATGCTCATATTTCCTGTATTATTCAAATTTTTTATTCCAAATTTTTACACACTGCTTCTCTAACATATTTTCTAGTATTCTGTTTTCGAGCAATTGAATGGAAAACTCTGCATGTTATAAGCAAAAAAACATGTGGAAAATTTGGGATTTTTTAAGAAAATCTTTATATATTCCCGAATATTTTTGAAAAAATTACGAAATTACATGTAAATATTATGCACATCAAATATTACCATTATTGAAAGTTTTAACTCATTATCAGTTTTCTGTGAAGCAGGGTGGGCCAAAATAATTTTTGTCTTCATCAATTTGTAGACAGGCCCCGAAATGCTCTTGTTACTGAATCTTCACTATAAAATGCGAGTTCAAGCCTAATGTTTACATGTTCAAAATTCTAAGAAAATCTATGCAGATTTTCGGAAGATATTCGAAAAAATATGAACATTTTAAAGTGTTCACATTAATTTGGCCAGCCACTGTATCGGTAATTTGGTGTGATATGGAAACTTAGAAAGTGGGTTTAGTGTATATATAATTTCCAAATTCTAACCTTATAAAATAAAGTGGTCTATCCCTATAACTGCCTATAGAGAAGTTTCAAAGTGGGTCTGTATTGTAACAAATTGCGAAAGTATAACCTCACATAGTTTTAAAAACATCTTAAATTCCACAAAAGCTAGTGAAATTAAGAGAAATTAATGTAAATTTTGAAGTTGTGGTAATACTATTTGATTGACATTGAAATCGGTTATGAAATCCTTGTAATGTTTTGTACACTTTTAACATATAAGACATAATTGTGTCATATAGCAACAATTTTTAAAATTTAATGTGGATGTTACTAGTTTAATTGACTTATTCTGATTTTATTTGAAAGTTGCAAACATAATGCACATTTCTGTTTAAAAGTTCAAATGGCTATTTTGTTAAACTTTTCCATTTACATTTGTTTCAGGTAATGGTACTGAGAAAGCTATTTTAAATGATGATTATAGAGTTAAGTGTGAAGTTCCATGTAGCAGCCGGCACACCTGTGAAAATTGTACTCAAGGGCCTTGTATGTGGTGCAGCAGCCAGCAAATGTGCATTGAATCTAATGCATATGCTGCAGTGTTTCCAGTTGCACAGTGTATGGAATGGACTACACAAATCACCAAATGTCGTGGTGAGTGCATCTTTTTGACATGTTTGTGTATATATCATTTATTTGTCTTGTGTTAATTAATTTCAAAGCTTGTATTTTTAAGTAGATAAAAATTTTCCTTTTCTGTTTGCTTTAGTAATTAAAAAAATATGTATGTGGGATATTGAAAAAGTTTGCTGTGTAAATAAATATTACAATTAGTAATTGAAATGTGCTGTTTTAATGTTGTTCTAATATTATCTCATCAGCATTTCTATTTGAATGCTTTTATTATAAGGGAATTTAGTCATTTTATGGGAACAGAAAAATTATGTTTGCTGTTTAAGTGTTAAAGTAGTTTTGCAGATTGTTAAGTTAAAAATATTGTCCAAATAAAATGAAGATTTAGTTTTAAAAACATCAGAATTTTTCATTGAAAGAACAGCATAAGTCAATAAAAATAACAAACACTAAATCTTTTTCGAAGTGTATTATTACAGTGTTTGAATCTTATGTGGAAATACATGCATATATTTCTGTCTCCATGTTTCAGAAAAGATGAATTAATCAGTTTTCATTGAAGATCTTGCTTAAAAGGTTTATATTGTTCTTAATATTTGTACATGTGGGAGTGTTGTTGTTTCTACAAAATTCTTGCAATTACTGCATTATAAGATTCATAGATGATTCTTTACTTAAATCTTAGGGTTTTTGGTCTAGATTATTAGGGGTTTTTTGTAGCTAGTTTATTTGCATAATTTTGTGTACAGGGTGTTCCATAATTACTGCCAAACTTCAGCATAGTGGACTTCCTCACTTTGAGAGGATGAGAAGTGTCAAAATCATACCTCCAATGACCCCTAATTTTTGAGAAATCGCTCTTGGAAACATAACATCACAACAGGTTCACTTAAAAGGAGCCTAATTTAGAACACGGAAATTATAACGCATATATCATACCTAAAATCCTCATAGAATATGAGGATTTTGTTTTATGAGCCCATTTGAAAGAACTGATGTATCAAACTCTAATTCCAACAGAAACAGAGTTAGTTGCTCATCTTCATTCTGCTTGTATATTTGTTAAAACTGCATTGCTGGACCGAGCTTAGTCCGCCATTCCATGGAGTGCAAAATCATGCCTTGATATGAAAGGCAGCCATTTTGAACTGTACATATTATGCCTCATGAGTATACTTCTGTTTTTCATGTTTTAAATAAAGTTTTTTGTAGTGAGATGTAACATCATTTTTTTTAAAGCAATTTCATTGAAAACTAGGGATCGTTGAAGTGTGATTCTTGGCACTTTTCATCATCTGAGAGTGAGGAATTGCATTATGCTGAGTTTATACAATAATTATGGGACACCCTTCTTATTTCCCTAAGAAAATGTTTATTTATGCATTTTCATATTTAAAAATAGTTCTCATTATGAAGAGTTTTATTTTCTTTCTAGTTCTTAGTTCATTAATTTCTTTTTTTTCAAGTCTTGGCTTACCAATAGGTATATTTTATGTGGAAAAGAGAAAGCTGGGAATGATGTTCTTGTACTTTATTGCATATCAGCTGATGTATAATTCTAGTTTTCTATATGATTTTACTATACCTTTTTTTTAAGGTCTAAATTGTCGTGATATTCAAACTTGTGATCAGTGCCAGAAGAATCCTCGTTGTGGATGGTGTGATGATGGAAGTGGGACAGGTTTAGGTGTTTGCCTGGAAGGTTCTGCTGCTGGTCCAGTGGTACTAGGAGGATCTGCTTATTCTTTAAATAATACTGTGTGTCCAGCTGGACAGTGGTTCTTTACAACATGTCCAGGTAAGTTTATGATAATAAAAAGTTACTAACAATTCAAAGTTCCAATTCTTGTATCTCATATTAAACTAAATGATAGTTAAAATGGCATCTGCTTAAACTACCACTTCTTATAAGAATGAAATGTGTGCAGTAATGATGATTATGTGACGATGTGAAAGACGATTTTGAAAGATTTATTTAACAGATGATTTTGGAGATTTCATGCTATTAGATCTGTATTACTTTTTTGATATGGTGATTTTACAAATCACTTCTCAGTTTTAAAAAAAATATTCATGATTACACATGAGCTTCATAACTTAATTCTTTTTGTTTGTAAAGTTTTTTTTCTGTCCTGCTAATTATTACATGTCCAATTGTGCCTTGCAGGTTTTGTTTGCTGTCCAATTAAAAAATGCCATGAGTCAATGAAATTCGATCATTCTTGGTTGTTCATTTTGATTTGACCAAGTCTTGAGTGTTCCGAATCTTATGCAATTATTTAAGCTTTCATCTTGTACTAATCTGCAGGTGCATATGCCATTTTATTCATTTGCTGTATGATTGCATATATCCCACTGAGTATACCACTCACTGCTTGAAATAAGAAAAATTGAATAAATAAATATATATATATTTTGGCTGCAATTATGAGCATGGTGAGTAGATGCTGTCAACACATATTCTGATAATTTATTATTTATTCTGATATTTATTTGCTCATTTAACATGCCTTAATCCAACAAGGATTTGGGGTTATCAGAATTTGCTATATTTGAGCTATCTTATTAACATGGCATTTTGTTATTTCACTATATTTCCTTTTGTTTTCCTGACACTGTGAAACTGAAGCAGGATATTTTTTTTTTTGAAAACATATAAAAATATTGCTGCAAATGTCACATTCAGAAAAATAGTTTGAAAACTTTAATCAGTTTTGGACCAATTAATCCAGGTCCCTGCAAGTGTCTATTGTGCCTAACCTTTAATTATCCCATGATCTTAGCACATTATCAATGTGTGGAATCTTATTAAAGATGAATTTTGTAGTTCTATTAGGCTGCTACACTGTCATTCCCATTTGTTTACGTAACTTATGGTTTTTGGAATATGCAATATTTTCTTCAGTGTATGCTTTTAAAACTATAATGTTGTAAAAATATATTGTAGTGTGATTTGTTTTCATTGTTTTTTACTATCCAGTTAAATATCTTGTTTTGCAGCATGTCAGTGTAACGGCCACAGTACTTGTGTGAATGGAACAGATAAATGTCTTTTGCCTTGTCAACATCTTACTGAAGGTATATTTTAGTTATATATATATTTATTTGTTAACTTGGAATTATTAGGAAAATGTCTTTTGTATTTAAACTGTTTTTAAAATGGCTTGATTATTGTTAAATTGAAAACAAATGTCTTTGACTAATTGTTTTATTTATTTGCTCTTTGTATGAAATTAATTTTATTCATTTAGAAAGATATTCAGTAAAGTTTTTTAATGAAAATTATTTTTAATCTCGACTCTTCTGAGCATTACTCATCACATTCGGTATTGCAATTATTTGAGTTTTGTATTATAAGTAGTTTTAAAATGTTCTACAGGTAAATAAATGGAACATTTTAAATGCATAGGCCATGATTACCTTTACACCCACTGTCTTAAACTTGTTTTGTTAAAAACATTACACATGGCCGACGCTGAAGATATGTAAAACACTGGTTGACTTGTACACTTTTTTTACTGATTTTTTTTAGGCTTAGCATGTACCCGTTTCACTTTTTTATCACTTTTATGCAACGACATGCCTAACGATGTTTTTTGAGATATTTTTCACTAATTACTTCACTTTTTTTTCACACAATAGTGAACACTCGAAACACCGGCAGGAGAAACAGTGATCGCACAATACTTTTTAGACGTAACACTTTGTTGAACTCTGGAGAAGGGCTGCAACACATTTCGTAGCTTTCTTGTTGGGCTTTCTGGAAATTTATCCGGAATTGGGCTAAACAGCAGGATTTTTCACGTGGATGGACTGTACGCTGATGAGACTGTACCGGAACTTCTGCTGTCGATGATGTACGTGTTGATCCATGATGCGGGCTGGACTGCCTTTCGAAGACCGCTGGGCTTGACTTGGGCAGTAACTGGAAAATTTGGCGATTTGATTGTACTGGCACATTTCGGCAACACAGGTGAAAGTCGGGCTGAAAATTCTGTTCGACTGGAGAGCCGTTCTGCTTGGAGACTGTTGGGTTGATTAATTTGTTGACATCTGCGGTTTTGCTGCACTTGAACAGGGCTGGGTAGCCGGACGTGGGCAGGAACGGTTTTTGGTGACTGGATTCACTGCTTCGAAGGACTGACTTTTGCAGCGACTACCGGGTGATTTGTTGGATGATTCCTGGACTGCAGGAGACCTGGTTTTTGTTCCTTCTAATATTGCTGGGCAAACATGAGAAGGCTGATTAATAAATTTCGCTGGCGGTGACTTTTTTAGTGATGATAATTATTTCTTTGGGTGGCGTGGCATAGACATTCGTCAACGTGTGCGGCGAGCAAAATGAGTGGCATGGCAAATGATAGCTTTCGTTTAATTTATTTTCTCTCAATTAATTATTAAAATGCTGAATAAAATTCGAAACAATGCAGGGAAATTCAAAACTTTAAATTAAGTAGAAATTTTGCAAGGTGGCCTGTGGAGAAATTCACATCAGGCTAAGAGTAATTTGAATTTTAATTCAACAGAAAAGTGGCAAGGTGGCCCGTGAAGAAATTCAAATCAGGGCCCGAGCGCTCATAATTTTGTAGAATTATTATCATCCTATCTCGGCTGAAGCCAATAATTTGTAGAGAACGGGTTGCAGGGAAATAAAATCCTGTAATATATGTAGCAACCATAATTTGTAAAGATTTTTAGAGATCACAGCCTGAGACCCCAATTCTATAGGAAAGGTGGGTGGTTAAATCCCAAACCCGCTTACAGGTAAAAATACTTCTAAGCAACACTCTAGGGGAAAATGCACCAAAGATAAAGGAGGAGAAGCAATAGTTAAAACTAAATTATATATTTATAAAATATAATATGAGAGAGGTATTTACACATGATTATTTACATACATATATATATTAGACAAGAGAGAGATTTAGGGTTTGTTAGTTACTTAGTTAAATATCAACTTGCACCACATTTAAAAGATTAGTATCCATTGCCGCCGTGCTAACAGGGAAGAGACCCACTTATTTTCTTGCGCTCCGCTCAACCTACCGCATGTCCATTCTTCTTAATTTCAATAAGCCATCTCTCAGTATTAAAATATTACACTTGGTTTTAACGGAGAGCTACACCTACGCATCACATGATTAGCACGGAGAGAGCGCGTTATCTCTCAATATCTTTTCGCTGACAGAACAATTATTCAAATGAGCCTGTATGGAAAATGAAAAATTATTATTAGGAAGGAATTAAACTTGAGCTTTTAAGCTAGATGGGAAAAATACAATTCCCATATATATATATATTGTATTATTTATCCAGATAAGATATTTTATAAAAAATCTGCTACGGACAGGCACCCTTCCAATGTTGACATGTATGGAAATATTTTAATCACAAGCTAAAGCAATTTATTAATTTAACTTAGATATATCCTGATTTAAATTTAGCTGTATCTTCATGTGAAAATACTCTTGTATTAAACACACATATCTGGAAATAAATTATTTCGAATGTTTTGTGTAATAATATGTGGTTTTTCCATTTGATTATGTATCTTTGCAGGAACTCATTGTCAGCAATGCATGGCTGGCTACCATGGGGACCCAGTAAATGGAGGCAATTGCACCCCTTGCTTTTGCAATAATCATGGTGATTTATGTCATAGAGAAACTGGACGATGTTATTGTACCACTAAAGGCATTAATGGACCTCATTGTAATCGGTAAAATTTATAAGCTATTTTTTTTTAATAATTTTATTATTTTATATTAATACACCATATGAAGCTTTTGGGGGGATGTACATTTTTTTCAGCAATTCTTTGCATAGATTTGAAGTAGCTACATTAAAATTAACTTCAATATTAATGCTCCTAAAATATAAATGAAAATAATTGAATGTGAAGGGAAAAAAATTAAAAGTAGTTTCATATATCCTTAAAAGGTTTTATTTTTTTATTCAAAATTTTGAACTCTTTCTCATTTTTACTCCTTAAGCTTCTGTGAATCAAAGGCTTTTAACTTTTTAAAGTATTTTCATTTTTAGGATAAGTATGCTTATTTTTTTAAATTTATTTATTACAATCACTGTTGTATTGGTCAAGATTAATTGTCCCTTGAGGACTTTTTGATATGTATTTTTTGCATTAATTTCAGTTTATATAGATTAAAAAGGTCTAATTTTTTCTTTTAATATAAGGAAGTGAATTCTTTCATTCCACTTCTTTTCTTTCCCTTGTCTTGCACCCTGACTTCATTTGTGGTTAAGAAATTTTTGTTGGCCATCAAAATCAGGTAGCAAGGTCTTGGTTTTATAATTACTGTAGAGCAGGTATAGGCTGTAATTTCATCAGATTTCTTTGCTCTAGGGCTGAGGTTCCCACCCTATGATATGTATACCCCTGAGGGTATGCAGCGGATCAATTAGGGGTACGTGAAAGGAATGTTGGTAATGGCAGAAAACGCAAAATATAAGGAATTAAAATAGAAAAAAAAATGTTAGAGAATTTTGTTTCTCCGAGTTCGTGTGAAAAGTTATGCAAGTCAGCAGTAGTAAAAAATGAGTACAAGGCACTCAATCTTAAAGCTATAAAATGTTCAATAACTTTCACGAACCCAGAACTTGTGGAAAGAACATACTCATATTATGCGAATTATAATAACAAATATTGCAGTAAACTTGACACATTACCAGACATTACATTACATATATCTGTCTTCATTTGAACCTAATTTTTTAAAACTCAGCTCCGTGAAACAAGTTTAAGGATTGCATTGAAATGGTCTTCTGTTTGAATAGTTGTTCATCACGATGAATAATTGTTGCTTTTATCATAAGTTAATGCAAAATTATTTCAATGCTGTTTTCATTTGTTTTGGCATTGAAATAAAATTATTATAAGAAATGGAATAAAATGTAAAATCAATAAATTCTACAGATTTTGTTGAGTAAATTCGAGTCGTCCGACTCTTAAGCTAACATAAGCCCTTAACATTGTTAATAAAGATTTCATTGCACAAAGGGATTGTTGTGGAGGGGGTTATGACAGTAGGGAATATTCAAAAATAAAAAGGCTAACCAAGACAGGAGGGAAAAAAAATTGGGAACCACTGCTCTAGGAGATGATTGATTTACACCAAATCTGTTGAGAGCTGAAAATTGTAGTTCAGTTAAATTTTTTAATAGTCAATAATTAGGAGCCATCTGATGTCACATTTTTTTTTTTTTTTTTTGAATTTTGGTAGATAACTTCCATCTGTATAATCAGATTCATTGTTATGTTTCACATTTATGTTGATTTACGAAGCTAATTTTTTAATCCTTTATTTTATCAACTGTTCTTTATAACATAGTTCATTGTAAAACCAGTTTTTCTTTATAATGCAATATTATATTATACAGAAGGCAGTGATTATGTTTAATCTGTGAAAATGTTGCCTTTTGTTTAAAGCAACATTTTGTTGTAAGGTTTAAGGATTTATTTTAAAGATTTTTTTAAATGCTGCATAATTTATGTACGGGGTAGTCATAAAGAAATTTTGCCAATATATGAATCTGTTGTGGCCACTTCATTTAACCAACCAAAATGAAATGTGAGATAGAGTTATTTGAAGGTATATGTTTGAGATTGTGGTGAATGATAACAATGGAACCTGCATGGTTATGGTTATATCGAAAAATTTTAGAATGTTCAAATAGCAACATGCACTTTTCCCCATCGCAAAATGTTCATTGTATTGAAAAATGGTAAATGGTATTGGAACAGTACATGTGGCCTGTAAAATGGTGGCTTAAGACACATGCAAAGATTAGCATTGTAAACAACTAATAATAATGAAGAGGCAAAAGGAAAAAGTTTTACTGAGATTACAAGTTGCCAATATATGTGGCTGCCTTCACAAGTGATTATGCATTGTGTGCTGGAGATTTGTTGACAACAATGGCAAACTTAACATGGGATGAGGAATCTGCATAATTTCACATTTAATGGCATCTTTCAAATCAGGAAAATGTCACAGATTTAACATCTACACCAATTCATCACATTGTTTCACTCAGGAATGAGATTCTTCCGCTGTTTCGCGAATTTCCGCTATTTTGTTATTTTGGAGAAATTCCTTTTTTTTTTTTTTTTTTAATCTTTTTTTCCCCCTCAAAATTCCGTTTTTTCTTCTTTTTTTTTCCTTCGGATTTCCGATTTTTTTCCCCCTTGCATAAATTTGCTTTTTCTTCCGAAAATTCCGCTTTTACTCAAAGAAAAGAAACCTTCCTATCTTACATTTTCAAAAGAAAATTCTGGGAAAATATGCTCAACAGTGCGGCTTAACTCCACAGGCTAGGAAACTAGCTGATTAATCTTCTACTGACGAATCAACATTATATCAGCAAGCTCTACAAGGATGAGCATTCCAACATTCAGTGCCATTCAAAGTATTAAGTACCACCTTTTTGCAGAAAACAAAACTTCTGTGGCATATTTTGCAAAAAGAGAAAAAAAAATTTTTTGCATGAAAATGTTGAAAAAAAATAGTTGAAAACTTAAGGTCATCTTGTAGGGTGATCATCTTGTAATATGAAGAAATAAATTTTAAAAAAAACGGAACGATAACAAATAAATAAACTACATAAAAAAAAAAGAAAAACTCCTGTCAAAAGAGGCAGCTAAAAAGTTATGTGCAAATGCATCAAAAACGCGGAGAATAAGACATAAAAAAAATCTCCTCGAAATAAAAAACAAAACACTGATTTACCTAGGCATTCTAGAGATAATCTAGTCCCGACAATTATGCCAGTAATTAAACAGAGAGATACTAATGAAGACTGTAAAAACTGTAGCCTTTATTGAAAATAAACTTGCAGAGGATGCAAACACATCATTTATTGAAGAAAAATCTGTCGAAGGTAAGAGCCCTCCAAAACAAGGGGTGAAGCGTGTTAATGGAGATCTGTTACCAACAAAAGCCACACAAATAAAAAACAAAAGAAAACCACTTATTTAGCAATTAAGGTAATGTTTCAAAGGGTTTCAAATAACAATAATGCTAAATGAATCTGTCATTGTAACTGTACAATTTCTCAACCCCTCTCGCTTTATGAGGTGCAAAATCATTGTGCTGTTACTTTTGTAAAAATGTATGAAAATAAAAGAAATAAAACAGAATTCAGTATATGATACATTATTATAATTTATAAAGAGCTAATATACTTTACACAATGGGGAACTTCAGGAACACAATGGGGGATTCCTGTTATTTCAGTGCATCTTCGCTCTCAATATCTAAATAAATAAATTTTTCTGTAAAATTTCACTTGCATATTTGAAATTAGAATGATTTTTTCTACAAATACGGATGGCTTTCATGTGTTTTTAAAAAATGCTGAAGTTCCCCATTGCATGAAGCAAAAGAAATTATTTGTCCTTTTTTTTATTTAATTTTTTGAGATAACTTTTATCAAAAGGTTATTAAATATAATTCTTCTCTGACTTCTGTTGGGTGAATGTTGCATCTCAGTGATTTAGAGGTGGTAAATATGTTTTAATGTCTAATTTTTTATTTTCTAATGCCCCTGATGATGTGTTAAACTTGTTTGTTAACTTAATGTGAATGATTTAATATTCTTTTTTCTTATTTATATGTACTGAATTATAAATAATTAAGTTATTAATTAATATAGTGTAATATTTTCATCATGTTGCATGTTTTGATGTTTTATTTCTTTCGCGTATAAATTACTAGCAGAACGCGCACGGCGTTGCCCGTGGAATCAGGACTTCAAAAACATGAAAAAAAAATCGCCCACAATAACACGAAAAAGTTTTGAAACAAAATCAAAACAAAAGATACACATTGATTTTCCCGCGATAATGACATGTAGAAAAGCAGTACAGAGTACGTTATTCCAAAACAATAATAAAAAAAAAATTGCAACGTGAAAATCTTTAATATACAGCAATGGTGTATCTAAGTTATGCTGATGCAATACAGTCTCAAACCACAGTACCGTGACGTTTCAAGGTCACGACAGTACCCCCTTCGTCACCCCCCTGGAGCTTGCGTGAAAAGCTATGGCACATTTTACGCAGATGGTAAAGAAACTCTTTTAGATCATCACGAAAAAAATTCTCTCATAATTCAGCGAATTACGTTAGAAGTTCAAAGCCAACTTATCACCCATGTCAGAATCTTCCAGCACTGCTTAATTTACGACTAAACCCTTGCGTCCAACGAAATGATTTCAAATTATTCCTAGCAAAACATGCTAAAAATTGAGGAGAGAATAATTCCAACAGATGGCGCTAGCCGTAGCCAGGGAGAAACTCACCGTTCCGGAGAAAGAACTTCATTCGAAAAGAATTTTTTTAACCCTTTAAGAAAAAAAATTATTAAAAACGAACGGACAAAGATATTTTAACCGTTCTTGTTTTAAATGAGAGATAAATACCTCTGTTGTTACCATAAAAAAACTGAAAATCATAGGTTTATTAGAACGTTGGATGCGAGGGAAAAAAACATTGACAGTTAAAAATATAAGGAGAAAGTGACAATTTTTAAAAAAATTCTCAAAATTCAGTAAATTACGTTAGAAATTCAAAACTAACTTCATTAGAACGGAAATCGCATGCTCTTTCCGATGGTGTATATATTTTTATCGTAAACTTATTCGTAACTATTCTATTGAGAAATTAGTGCGAAAAATCAACCAAAACAACACAAAACATTAAATAAAAAAAATTCTAGATTAAAATTTAAAATTTCGGCTTCGAGGTGCATTCAGTCACCATTACGACTACCTGTGTACCAAATTTCATGGCTGTAAGTGCGATAGATTCGTCTGGACATCGCCGACAAACACACACACGCACACAAACATTGCCTTTTATAAGTATAGATGGTACATATTTTTTGCTCGCGTACGATTTCAGTCTTTTTGCTTTTTTACCAATCTCATCCCTGTTCACTGTAAGTGTTAGGACAATTATATTCAACTCAATTTCGTAAGCTAGCAGATGATAAAGTTACCGCCACTAAGCAATGTGTTAATTTACTGAGATAGTTTTAAATTTCAATATCCTTTTTTTTTATCTCTGTATATTCATTATATTTTTTATAAATTAAAGGAGTTAGATATTGAAGTGAGTGCATATTCTCTTCCTTATTAAGCAACGCTTAGTATCGTCTCATAGACATGTTTGTGCATTTGATTCAAGGAACAATTTACCACACAGCTTTTAAAGGTTTTCCACAAAGATGATTTGTGAATGTTGTTCTGTGATTGATGCTTCTGCTGTCTTTGTACTGTGAGTGATGCAAAGTGCAGCAGTGTGGCTCGTCTCTGTTATTATTGGCTGTTTACAATGCTGTTTTTTGCTCATGTCCTTAGCCACTGTTTTTCGTTCTACATATACTGTTCGAATGCCATTTATAGTTTTTCGATGCACTGAATCATTTGGTGATGGAAAGAAGTGGGTGTTGCCATACAAATTTTTTGCCATCAAAATTTCAAATTTTTTTTTACTGTAACCGTAACTGTGCAGGCTCTATTGTTATTGTTCACCACAATATTAAATGCACAGCGTAAAATAACTATATGTCACATTTAATTTCGATTGGTTGAACGGAGTGGTCGCCAAGGGTTCTATGTTGGTAAAGTTTCTTTATGACCATCCTGTACAACAGGGTTTTATCATTAAAAAATTGTTTTTTAATGCTTTTTCATATTGTAATTCTGTCATGCCCCTTTCTTCAATCTAAACTATTTATTCTTACATAAAAATGATTGAGTTTTTAAAAATTTAATTTTGAATTTTAAACTTTTTTAACAGATGTGATGAATCTAATCATTATGTTGGTAATCCAGAGGAAGAAAATGGATCTTGTTTCTGTAAGTTCAAAAAATAATTATTTTATTCCTGACTTTTAGAAATTCTTTTAGTAATTTTAGTTAATTGAAGAAAAGTGTCTCTGATAATAAGCAAGTTGAGATCTGGGAAAGGAAATAGATTTTATATAAGGTGGGGGGACACATACATCATGTTTTCTAAGAACTGTAGTATTTTTAGAAATCCCTTGTAAACTCTTTGGCATAAGAATCTTAACAATGGAATATGTCGTATTCATTTCTCAATGTGAACTGAAAATATAATCTAAGCAAACTTGGTTGTTAATCTTCTATAAATTTGTGTGTATATGAAAAGTAAAGTTTCTTATCTCCGTATTGTTATTTTCTTTTGTAGGTAGAACTGAACAATCAACAAATTCAAACAATTTCTACTTTTAACAATTTGTGGTAGCAAACTTAGAATTTTCAAATTTTTTAGAAATTTATGAGTGGGGGGGACACAGTGGCCTAGTGGTAAGGTCTCGTGTTTTGGGCCACAGGGTTCCAGATTTGAAACCCAATTCCACTGAAGATCTGCCTATATGTGGACCTGGTGTGCATTAAATTTGACTTTGTTGGTCAGATATCCTCCCACTGGTGTGGAAGTTTAGAGAGGGGGCTACCAGGTGCTGTCCTTGTCATCTGACTGTGGTTCAGAATTACAAGATCCATTCTAAAAATAGCCCTCTTGTTGCTTCAAAACAGACCATTGATATAATTAAAGACATAAACTTGCCTCTGTTGTTTTTTGTGATTCTAGTTTTAGTTCACTGTGGAAGTTAAGTTGTCCGTCTTTCTTATGTACCTATTAGTCATACTTCCCTACATACCAACATTTAAATGTGCAATTTGTGACCACACATTCCATCACAGAACCTGCTTATTTCAGTCTCTACCTAGCTTTTAAATGTGTGCCAGATATTTTAGCATCACTCTACATAATTCTGATTTTCTACGTTACATTTTTAGCTAAAAAAATTCATTTATCATGAGTTCATTTATTAAAAATTGTTTTTCAATAAATAATAGATATTATCCATTATTTAAATACTATTTTCATTCATTTAATAATAAATTGGCTTTTTGATATATTTTAATAAATAATTTGTTTTTATTTATTAAAAATTATTTCATTAATTTATCTTTTTCATATATAAAATAACCTTCCTGTAAAGGAAACATATAGATTCATATAATATATTTAATGGTTTAGACTTTTATACTTTTTTTCTTGTGTTAGACCAATTTGTCTGTGTAAGATGCATGAAATAAACCTTTCAATAAGTGATTATATTAAAAAAGGTTATGTAACAAAATGCTCTTGGTTTTTTCTATTTCTCAGTATAATTAATCAAATATTTTGTTTCTTTGTAGATAATTTATCAATCGACTTTCAGTACACATTCAATATGTCAAAACCAGAGGATCGGCATTACACAAATATAAATTTTATGAATATACCAGTTAAACCAGATGTTGATGTCGACTTTACTATTTCCTGTTCTGATTCTGCTCTGGTCAATATATCTGTTGCATCATGTATGTATAGCCTGGTTTTATCAATTTAAATTTTGAAGCTTAAATATGATTAACAAATTAGAAAATGCTTAATAATATCTTTCTATATTTTTAGTATTTCTTTTTGACAATTTTTTTTATATCACTGATATTAAAATATCTTTTTAAAATATGATTTTGAAATTTTTTTACCTTTGAGCAATGATACACATGCACGCACATATATAAAAGAAAAATATTACTGATAATATAATACATAAAAATGAATTTGCAAGGGTGAGATGGCTTTTACAGGGTGCGTAGCATCATGAAGAGTACTTAAATTTGAAAATCATTTTTAAGCACCTTAAAAGTGCTTAATTTTGAAAAAATGTCCTTAAAAAGTGCTTAATTTTCTCGAGAGGTGCAAAGAAAACATTCTTTTTTTGTTTCCCCAGACTTTGAATATGATAAAACGAAAGCATAGTCATAAAGCTTTGTTTGCTGGATGTTTCAAGAAAAAAATGCTGTATGTATCAAAGGAGAAAACCAATGAAAGGGAAGAATTTGTGGAAAGAATCCAGGGTGAGATAGATCCAGGAGTGTCAACGCATGTTAAGATAACGCTTATAGTCCAGTGAACGAAGGCCCAAATTGGAGGTGAAAAAACATTAAATCATATAATTTTGAAAGCTGGTGCACATGTTGATCGGAGGCTCCTGATGAACATACCCTGGTCCTGAGGTGTGTGTGTGTGGGGGGGGGGTGCTCGCACTGCCATCTTGGATTTCAACCCCTCTTTTTTAGTTTTTCTTGAATATCTCGAAAACTGTTCAGTTTTCAAATTACAATTGATTTTAAAAAATAAAAGAGCGTAAAATTCCCTACAACAGACATGACACATTTCCGCGGAAACGCGGATTTCCGCTTTTTCGGCATCGGATTTTATCATTCTTAATTTTCTTTTATATAATAATTCTACAATATTTTTTATCTCTTTTTGTATAAATTTATTTATTTTATTGTTCAATTAATCGTTTATTTTACTTCTTGGTATTTATGTTTGGCACGGTTCTTTATTTATGAAGTTCATCTTTTTTTGTTCCAAGTCTGTGTCATGTCTGCTACAAATAAATACTCTTATTTTTCTTGTAGTTTTAATAGTTTGAGGTATTTAAGAAAAGTTAAAAAAGGAAGGATGAAAGATGATCCAAGATGGTAGCAAACTTTGAAGCCCATTATCCCGGAAACTAGTAAAGCTAGAACAAAAATAAAAATACGCTTTTTTAGGGAATTTTACGGTCTTTAATTTCTTTATCACGTGTGATTTGAAAATTTAATAGCTTTCTAGATATTCAAGAAAAACTAAAAACGGGGATGGAATCCAAGATGGCGATGCTAGCTCCCCCCAAGACTGGGAACTTTTAGTATATTTATCAAGAGCCCCTCACGAACATGTGTACCAATTTTCAAAACTGTTTTTTTCAATCCCTTTGTTAGCTGGACTATTAATGACTTTTCTCTCCGCTCCCTCTTTCTTCAACAAAGGGCACCACGCCATATATTCAAATACTCTAATGGGCTAATACCCTAAGGGGCAAATTAACTAGTCATTTGTTAATTTTAAGAAATGTTACAAAACAATATTTTTATTGTTAATCGTATGAAAATTTTTGGTAATGACAATTCGCATTTTTAATTTTTTTGTTAAACCAAAATACATCCTTTATTTTACAATAGAAGACGTTGTGCGAAGACAGAAATAAATATTAAAATTACAAAAATATGTATTTAAAATTAAAAATATACAGTGAAACGCAGTGAAATATACAGTCTGAGCGGCCACCCCTCTGTTCCGAGAAAAATTGGCCGTTCAGAGGGGGTGGCCGCTCAAAAGGGTTTTAGTTACAATAACAAGATAATTGCTATAATACATAATATAAAAGAGTCTGACACGTATTTCTTCTTTAAAATGAAGTTTGAGACTTATCTAAAGAGAAAATAGTACTTTATTTAATAATTTTTTACATTTTTTGAAAAAAGGATACAATTTGTGACTGTTTTAAGTTTTTACCCTTCTCGGGGGAAAACCATTTTTTCAAGTTCGTTCTTCAGTTTAAAAAGTAAATCTCTAACCGATGCGTTTGTCAAATGGGATGGGCGAACCCACCCGGCGTCCGTTCAGAGGGGTTGGGTGGCCGTTGCTAGGGGTTATTTTAACATTAGGTCTATGGGCCGAAAAATCCGTGCCACGAAAAATTGGCTGTTAGGAGGGGTGGCATAAGGATAATATATATTTATCTGTAATGATAATTTTGTAATGATACATATTTGTCTGTAAATAGTTTCATGGACCCTGTAACTGTTTATTTGTGATTTTTCTGTCTGTTCTTTCATAAAAGTCATACTTGATTGTGATTTCAGCTCCTATATTCCTTTGTGATTAAGAACAATAAAATAAGCCTAATATATTTAAAATAAGAAGCCATGTTATTTGAATTGATTATGTATGTTTTATTATTTTTTCATTCTTCAATTACTTGTTTTGCTAATTACAAAAATGTTATGCTCAAGTGATGAATTACAGTATCCTAATTAATTTTTCGTTTATTCTTTCCCCTCTTTGCAGCTTCTTCGCCAGAAAAATTTCTTGATGAAAATCACAAATGTGGAACGTTCAAGCTGCGCTTTTCACATGATGACCATGTTTTTGGTGCAGATAATTCAACATTTTATGTCTATGTTTTCAACTTTAATACTCCATTTGTTCTGCAGATCTCATTTTCACAGCATAGACAATTAGATCTTTTACAGTTTTTTATTACCTTTTCTAGGTGAGTTTAAGAAAAAGTATCACTGTAATTTATATTAAGGTTGATTTATTGAGGGATATGCATAATATGTATATTTCTGTCTTATACTTGAAGTGTAGCTGATGTACTTAAATCATGGCTTTTCTTAACTTGACAATGAATCATATTAGTAGAAGAGATAGTTTGAAAAGCAAGCTTATGTTGCTGAAAATGATTTTTACTTTTTAACCTGTATGAATCAAAATTGGAAAAGTAGTGAAATCACCTTCAGCACCTTTTTGGGGAAGTATACGAGAAAGTTTAGGGGAGACCATTCCCGCTGGTTTTTATTTTAATAATATCCTTCATTTCTTATTTTCGTGCGTTTTTCTGCATTTTTACTACATCTTATGTCATGTTTGGGGGATGGGGAGAAGAATGTGTAATAATAAAATACTCTAAGGTAACTTTTTTTTCTAAATATTATATCAAATATACATAACTATTTTCCAGTCTCTTTCATGAGTTCATTTCAGTCTCTTTGATGGCATTTAAAACGTCATCTAGTTATGGATAAGTGCGAATGAATATTAAAAAAAAATCAAAATATTATGTAATTCCATCTATTAATTTACTGTGAACAAGTTAGCCATGTGGCGTCTGGGAGACTACAACATTGACTGAAACGTACACAACACTGGCCTAGGTCATGATTGGAAAACTGTGAATGGAATGGGAACATTCCAGAGGAGTAAGGGTAGAGGTATACAAACTTTTTTCAACTATGCTCAGCAACGAAATAAAATTCGTGTGGCATCTGTGAGACACCCACAGCCCATCTAGGGTTAAAGGCAAGAAAAGCCATTTCGTTATTAAAGAGTTAAAAAAAAAATACTAGGATCTGTTGAGGTTAATAACCTGTACATAGCATTGGTTTTAAAGTATTTAGAAAATATTAGGAATTAATATATTGCTGCATGTTCTCTAGCATTGTATATCTTATTCATCTTTTACTTGTTTGTCATATAAAAATTTTTTGGTTGAAGCAAAATCAAGTAGATAACTGATTTTTCTGAGCACAAATTAACATTAATAAATATAATAAAATAATTCTTCTACTTTTAGTGAACATTGCTGTCATTCGTACCCAAAAGCTAAATGATTTGCAAATACCAGATTACACATGAGCTTCTATGTAATATTAATGTTTCGTTTTTAGTAATTTGATTCATAAACCTCAGTTTTAGGAATTGACATGGCAGTAGGCCTTAACTAGCCCAGAACACGGTGACCTTAATTTCGTGGGCAAATGGTTAAGTTTTGAATTATCTGTTAACTGAGAAAGCTGGATATTTCTTTTTTATGGCCTGTTGTTTTGTCAGTAGGGTGGACTCATAAATCCAAATTTCACCTCCAATAATGACGCTTTCAGTGAAAAAATTCCATTCCTTGTGGTATCAAGAACCCATTCTTTTTTTTTTATTATTGTTTATTAAGGAGTATTTTTGGCACCCATCAAGCTGAAGCATTGCCTAAGTTTGGGTCACATATGATTTTATGATCAGAACTTTTAGGAATGCCTGTCATTTCAGCAATTTCTTGAACTTTAATGTGTCAGTCTTCCCTAGTTGGACGTTTGACACCTGTGCAGATGTCATCTGCGAGTGAGGTAGTTTGTCTGCCTTTTTTCCACTCCAGATCATATTCAGCTTTGTCCATCCATCTTTAGATGTTTAGCATCAAGCACTAACTATTTTTAGATTGAAATATTTGGTTCATGATGCCCTGTAACCTGCAATGAATTTTCCTGTGATGAACTCTTTTGGTTTGTAATAATCTGATAACTTTGATTGAATACTCTATGATTCCACATACCATGTTCATTTGCCTCCTGGGAGCTAAAGTGAGACTTGAACAAAACAAAACAACACTCTAAACTCTGTTGCTAAATGCAATGAACTTGGCTTGTCCTGCATGTAACATCTATATTGCACATGCACAAGTTTGTGTAACAGCCACCTGTACCTTTAATATCGAACACCCCTGGTATTTTCCCTATGTAGAAAAATATGCAAGTAGAATATTTCTGTGAACAAAACTATGAGAAACATGGGTTTTCTGTTTGGGCTTGATGACATTTAATTGGAGCTAAATGTTTGAAATATTATAATAACTAAGCACATGCTTCCAGATTAATAATTAAACAATACATTCCAAGGTGAATTAACACATTTTAATGCTTTAGGTAAAGAAAATCAAACTTTCAATATAAATAGACTGATTTTTTTTTTTTAAACTTGAAAAATGTTTCTGAAAGCCCTAAACATTGCTTCTAATCAGTAGTTGTTCTTATAATAATATTTTTTTCTCTTTGAGTGTTTTTTTTATTCCCACATTTTAATTTTTACTTTTGAAAAATAAATAATCCAACTAATACTGTTAGTTGTACTGGGGTGTTCTTCTAATATGAAATGGGGAACTTCAGCATTTTTTTAAAAATTCGTGAAAGCAATCTGTATTTTTAGAAAAAATCATTCTAATTTCAAATATGCAAGTGAAATTTTTCATAAAAATTTATTTATTTAAATATTGAGGGCTAAAGATGCACTGAAATAGCGGGAATGATGAAGCAATCCAAAACGCACTCTCATTGGCTGAGTAGATTTTGACGTCAGCGTTGCCCTTCTTTGACTTCTGTTTCACAACTTTTGTGGCATGTCTTGATTTCAGGCGTTTATATTAGCTTACATTTTAGAAGTGAAGTTTTAGACTCTTTTTAATATTTCACATTTAATTTCTTTTTGGATATTGTTTTTGTACAAGGGAGATAGGATAATTTGTCTAGGATTGATCCCACAATGATGGCAATGTATTTCAAGCGGGCAAAAGCACGTCTGGAAAAACTCCGCCAGTCGTAAATTATCTTGCGAAGAAAAACTTTCTGGACTTTACCTTGAATACATTCAGTAACCAGAAAGAAACTATATACTATACACAACAGACAGGTTTTCAAAAGCATTAGGCAGCGATAAATTGAAGAGGGGACCTCAGACATTCCGAGAAGACAATGCAATTTCTGTCGCACGAGAAAAACTAAGAACCTGCTTTTGCATGATCTGTGGAATTCCGCATGCCTGCACACACACACACCGAAAAAGGAATATACTTATTTCAGAAGTTCTGTTCAAAATAAATACAAGTACGGCATTTTTAAAAAAATACATGTGTGCCTTTGAAATATTATTTTATTTTATATAGTTTTATTTTACTCTGCTGTGAAGTATATAAATTATTTCCTTTGTACCAGTATTAATTTTAAGATACTATTTAATAGTAAAATAAAATCCGGTTAAAATAATTAGATAAAGAAACCTATATAAATTTATAATATTCAAACAAGACCAAATGCGACTGAACTAGGATTGGCTCTTTGAAGACTGATTTTGATTTGAATATATTTATTGAATCTAAATAATTGATTTTGCATCAAAAATTAATTCTGCAAATTATTTCCTTGCACTAGAAATGAAAACTAATTTCATCATAAAAAAAGTCATGAATTTTAACTTCTATTTAAGATATTCTAATTAATTTTCAATGGTACTGTAATTTTTTAAAAAATATAGGAAACATTACAATATCTATTAAAATTATATATGCAGTAAAATAACAAGAGCAGGTTTAAAAAAAATCTTAAAGAAGGTTGGAAAGCCTCTCAAAAGGTTAAAATATAAATTACATGTAATCAAAAAGTGGGCACAATAGAGGGAAAAAACTAATTAAATGTAACTATTTGCTTTAAAATATTATTTCTTTTTGCTGCTAATCTCACCTTTTACTTCTTTTCAAAACAAAACAGATACTGAATTCAAAGTTGTTTTTTACAGTGGTTTCTGATATTGTTATAGGGGAACACTGGTTTCTTAAAATATAAATTCCATGTAATCAAAGAAAAGAAGTATAATGCATGGGGAAATAACTATTTAAATTTAACTATTTATTTTATAAACTATTTATTTTTTGCTGCTAATCTCACTTATCCTTATATTCAATACAAAACAGATATTGAATTCAAGGCTATATCGGGTGCAATTATAGTTGTATTAACACATTTAGGAACAATACAATACTTGTATCTTTTCGACATTATTTTATCTGATTTGATAGTCGGAAAATATAGAAAAAAAGCAAAACTTCTATAGTGAGCAAACGGGAAATAAGTCTAAGCTCGTTGCTGTTTGGGCAGAGATGACATCAGACCTGTTTCGCGCCAGAATGGATCGTTTTCCCCGCCACATCTCGGAGGTAAACTTTGATTGCAAATAAAAAAAGAAAGAAAAAACGGCCTAGAATTTTTTTTGTTATTGCTCATTTTAAATCGATTAAAAATATAAAGAAAATGCTGAAATTCCCCATTTTGAAATACCTTACTCTAATTGTTAAAAGTCTGATTTAAAAGTGTAATAAAAATAGAATTTTCTTGTTCTTTTTTGCATGACTGCTTTAAGTTTAAGAATTCAACGTAATTATTTAATGAATTGCATTCTATTGATATTTGCAGTTGCTTCTTATCACTTCTGATAATGGCAGCTATAATGTGGAAAATAAAACAAAAGTATGATTTATACAGACGAAGACAGGTAAGATAATTCATCTGAGTTCATTTATTTTATTAATGATTGAATTACATGTCTTTTATAGATAGTACCCTCCCTTATCAATTGACTTGAAATAAAAAAAAAAATATGCTCATTATACTGTTTGGCTAAACAAAGCCTCATAGAATATAAAGAATTCATGTTAATAAAATTGAATAGGTAAAATGTTCAGTCCAAGGAAGTATGTAAAATTTTTATGGGAACAATAAATAGCTGCTTGAATAAATTAATGTAGAACTATGCATGCATTTCCATGTGGAGAGTCTATTGGACTGTTGTTGGAAAAATTGATTTACTAAGACTGAGAAATTCCACCACAAACATGATTCGACTAATAAAATAGCTTGATAAATTTTGCAGGTTTTTTCCCTCATGCTTTGTAGTTTTTAGATGCTAATGTTGAACTTGCCTGATAGTCCAATAATATTTTCCCTTTTCTATTGAATTTGTTCCACGTTTCAGATTATTTTCTGTTTTATTTTTTTCTTACTAAAAAATTGATTGAAAAATGTACTTAATTTTTTTTTTGAACTCTCTTTGAGAAAAGTATTCCTATGCCAGGAATAAGAGTTTTTTCTTATAGGTAAAATCTCAATATGTCCATGCAGCAGATATTACTGACTAGAAACTAGCATAATTATTGTTAGTTTTATATTTTATTAACTCTTCATACAGCTCCTGCGATTTCCACGGAATACGAATACGGGTCGTATGAAAATAGAATAGCGCACCTAAGTTTATTTCCCATATTTTCAGTACGGATTCCATTTTTTATCCATGTAGGTTAAAAATATTGTAATAGTCATTATTGCACACTTCGTTTTGTCTCTAGATGGCGCTACAAGTCTATTTCATTGTCGCTCGTTCTTAATGCCCCATAATTCAATTAAATCCTGTTAAAAATGCTCCGTTTTTCAGAACCAGAATGTATCAAAATCAAGCCGTACGCAGAGGGTTAAGAGCTGATCTCTACCTTTTCTATCTTCTTTTCTCTCAGTGGCAATTTGTTGTACAGTCCATTAATCTTTACAAGTTGAATTAAAGAAAATTATATCATTGAATTTGGGAGAATGTCCTCTTTAAAGATATGTGAACTGCATGCATTTGCACAAGGGGTCATCTACGTATTTATATTTGACTCATCTTCAAACTTTCCAGTGGCAACCCCCATTTTTTTAATGTTTTAAATGATTTTACATAATAAAAATCCCCAGATATAAAATTTGAGGTAAATCATTTCAAAATAACCGGAGATATACAAAAAAAAAACCCGATTAAAGGGACTCTTTCAATGTATACAAACAAAAAATAGGTCACTTTATTAAAACTTTTCATTTAAGCTGTTAATAGGATAATATTCTCAACAAATATTTTACTTTTTTTAAAGTTTACCATTAGGGGCAAAGAAACATTACTAAATAAGAATTCAAGATGCATGATTTTATATGCATGTTTATTTACAAAAAGTTAAAACACAATGAAAATTTTTTACATAATATTTTTTATACATAAAAAAGCAGTTAAACAATGCAAACTTTTATATGCATAAATATATTAGTTATTAAATATTTACATTTTAATAAGAAGTCTAGATATCATTTCTGTCAATGATCTGTTACATGGCATGGAATCAATGAGACTGCTAACGAGATCTCACTCTTATTTACTTTCTTATCCATAACGAAACTGTTAATATATTGATTTTAAGCTACCAACTTATTTGTCAGTATGAAATACCAGATTGATAAAGATAAATTATTTGGCCATTGTTTTACAAATATGCCAAGAGAATTAGACAAATTTTCTTCTTAATTTCAGCGATTAATATTAAATAAAGCAATCTGAAAAGAAAAAAAATGTGTAGCTGAGAAATGAAAGAAAGATGCTTATTTGCTGACATATTCTTCTACAAACTTAGCAAAAATAGCGTAGTGTTGCTGAATGATACCAAATAATTTTCCACCAAACAATATTTAAAATCATTTGCAAGAATTGTTTAGTTTTAATTTTTTTTATACTTAATTGCTTTCTATCAGTAATAGTCTTAAATTAAAATAATTTATCACAACCATTTTAAGCTTTTGTTTTATTTTTTTAAAAAAGGCATTTTGTCCAAGTCTAATGACACTGCATTATCCACACACGAGGCGTTACTATTTTATTTCATTGAATAATGTTTTATTAATTCATATATTTAATAATGTATAAATTCATATTTTTAAACAGAATTTCTTTTTTTACATTTTTATCAATGAAAGATCTTATAAAATATTTCTACAACCAGAAACGGCTTTCATTTTTAATTTTAGAGGTTTAAATGTTATGTCGCTGGAAATGTAAGAAGAGTAGAATCTATTACATGTATTGATTTTTGTTTTCATTTGTTATTCAACTTTACACTTATTTTAATAAGAAAATTTTTCTTAATCTAAAGTAACATTGGAAGACATGTTTTGTTTTCCGTTTGATTTCAGAGATGTTTTTCCCCTTCCTGTGAATGCTTTTCTAAAGTTGAGATGACCCCTTAAGAAAGTGAAAATCATGCTGTTCTGAATGCTTTTGGAGTGAGGTTTTAGGTCATGCTTCTTTGATTGGCATCAAAGTTTTTTTGTGTTTCTGTTCAAAAATTTTTAACTTATAAATTTAAAAATTATAAAATATATTTTCATTTTTTAAAAAATGCATAACTCTTGTCTGGATTATTAAGTATTTTAATATGAAAAAAGAATTATTGTTAAATATTTATTATATTTTGAAATATATTGAAAAAATGGGACTGGCCAATTAACATTAGGAATCTCAAATTTCAATTGTTCAAAACTCGTCAACTGTTTACTGAAAATTACAAAATGTTATATGTATCCGAGCTAATTTAATCTGGAGAATCTGGATATGTATTTAATTGGGTGTTGCCCTTTGAAAAAATTGAGTTTGTGGACACATTTGACATTAACTTAAAAATTTGGATTTAATCAGACTTCAATGCAGACTTGCCTGGATCCAGAATAAAAATACATGGAACTCACTAATACCTGCAGAAAGGATAAAAATACCAAGTTCATGGAAAAGTTTCTTCCACCCCGAAAAATTGAAATAGAAAGTTTTCTGCTTGCCTTTTATGAACATTAGGCACCTGTTTTGATTCTGTTTATTGATTGGTTTAACATATTAATATGATTCAATTTAATTTTCTTATTTAAAGTGAAATCTTCAAAGGTGTTATCATCATAATAATTAAGAAAAGTATATATAGTGTATGGCTGTAAAACTTTTAATGTAGAATAAGGTTTATAATTTGGTCTTGCTTTTTCAAATGAACCTAAATTTCATTTCAGAGGTTATTTGTTGAAATGGAACAAATGGCCAGTCGACCATTTGCTGGTGTTGCTGTTGAACTAGATGCTCAACTTCTTATCATATCATCTCATACTGGGAGTGAGGATCGCCGAAAGAAGGTAATAATTCGCAAAAAGGTAATCTGTTTTCTTTTCGTGTTTATTGATTATAACACCCATGTATATTAAAAGTTAACAAACCAAATTTCCTGAATGAGTATGATTACTTTTGGGTTTTTATTTTGAGTTCTTGTTTTATTTCATTTCAATTTTTTTCCTTCCATTTTTTCCTTGTAAAAAACGTATAGGTATGATCACACTAATTGTTTATCATTGTTCCCTTCATTCTCTTTTTGTCTTTAATTTTATTGCCATGATGTTGGATCTCCCTGTACGTGCTTTACTCATTTTTTATCCTAATAAACACAATTTATGTTTTATATTTGCTTTGTAAAAGAATTTAAATGAAGGAAGTATAACTATAGAATTAACAAATTTTTTCACATTATGAGCTTGCTTTCTTTGTTGCATCATAATATTTAATAGTTTTATTTCCTATCTTTTTATTCATAATCTTTATGCTTGAGAGCCATGGATTTCAAAGTTACTCTTATTGCTTTTTCCTTGAAGAGATAGAAATGAAGCAAATAGTACGTGTACAGTTTTACTTGGTTTTTACTGGTCAGAATGCTACAAATCAAAAGCTCATTTAATAGGTATACGATTGTATAGGTGTAGAAGTTTCTACTCAGAGTGCACTTTGATTACTTTACTCTATGACACACCTTGCCTCCAGAGATAAAGATCTCTGGTTTGCAGTGCACTTTGATAACTACTGTGGTAACTCGATTGCACTTGGTATAGTTGGACAACAACTGCATTGCTCCATTCCTGCTTACTTAATTTTGCATTCTTTTAGCCATACCTCCTACAGCCTAGCTGCACATTTTCTACAACTTTCTTTTAATGATCAAGATTATGTATTGCCTAATATAGCTTGAAGTTAATAGTGATTAGCAACTTAAGACTTTCTGTATTCAATTTCAATCTATCTTATTGTTAACTTTTTTTTTTAGTGTCATCCGACTCCAATTGCTCTTGAGCCTTGCTCTGGAGGTAAAGCTGCTGTACTTTCCTTGATTGTTCGCCTACCTCCTGGTGAAGAAGAATACACTCCACCTGGTCAGTCTGGCCTTGGAATAGCAAGTGCATTAGTTTCTTTAGGAACTCTATGTAAAGGAAATACAGATGTTATTAAAGAGACTAGCAAACTTGATTCTTGGAAAACTAGTTCCAATTCTAGTACATGTATATAGAACTTCAGTACTTAATAAGGAAAAGAAGCCACTCCAGTCATTATCTCATATGCTCTGAAATTCATCATACTGCGCTGCTATCAACATCACACCTATTGCTCTTTTTTAAAAATGAGAACTCATTTCTTATCTCCTATTAATGATCAGTTCGTCAAAATGTGAATAGTTGTACAGTTCAGTGTTATCTGTGTATGTTTCTTCAAATTTGTGTTTTCATTGTATCATAGCTGAGTCATTATTTATATTTTATAAATGTAACATACTTTTACATAGTACTCATATTTTAGATTTTTTGGTTTTTTTAATGAGTTATAAAGCATTCTATTTATTCTTGTTGAAATTGGAGTGAAATGGAAGAAACTGCAATCAAGTTCCTGAAGCAAAGTATTTTAAAGTCCCAGTTGTTCCCAATCGGGTTTAAAATTGTATTCACTTTGATTGCAGTTTGATGAGAACTGAACATATTTGTTGGTGTGTGATAAAAATGTTGTCATTTTGGGTGTTTTTTTTAATCACAGTGGTTTTTGTGTTTTTAATTCAATCACTGGATAAACCAAGTATGAGTCTGCATTATGGTAATATTTAAATTTCTAAAAATAAAAATCTAATCGTTTTTGGACCAGACTTCCAGCTGAACATCTAAATTTATATAATTTTTGAATGATGGTTAGTCTGTCTTTTGAATTTAAATTTTTGTATTAACAAATTAGGTTTGGGTTTTAATTATTTAACTAAATCAATGTATATAGATTTTTGTTTTTAGAATTATGTGTATATTTGTTTTAATTTTAATAGATATTTTTTTGTATATTGTACGGTGTATATAAAAGACTTATAAGGTTACTGCATGATTTGCAGTCAAATTAAAAGAATTATTTATTCATTTTTATCTATATACAAATTATTTTCATAGGTAAATTATACAAGGGCGTGTTTTATCCTTTGACATCAGAATCATGCCACTTGTGTTTTTTATTCATAAATTATCTATGACATTTACTGTGCAATGTGCACCTTTTCATTTTAAGCTCCTCTCCTTTTCTGTAGTTTGTTGTATTGTTCTTTCATGTTCCTTCTCCTTTACAATGACAAAGTGTAGCTATTTTACTAATTATAGCGTAAAATATGTTGGATAATTTTTCAAAATATAAAAGTATTAATTGTTCATTACTTGGCATTTCAAAACTTCTCGTTATTGTCTTATGTGTTTAGTGTATACATTTGAATGTAACTATATATTGTCCCTATTCATCAAATTTTTGAATTCAAATGAATTCTTTCTACCTAAGTGGAGAATACATGTAACAAACATGTAAAAATGCTATTTTTGTTATTTTAAGTCTCAGGTTAGTTGTAATTTGAATTTTGCTCAATGATTATCATTGATTTGCTCACAACTCTCACTATTTTTGATTGTCTTATCAATCAGCTTGTTAAGTGAACCTTTATCAAATACTCATTCATATAGAAGAAACACATTTTTTTATGCATTCCTCTTTCATAGATGAATTTTCATTATTTTGTTGCTGTATTTTTATAGCAGCGTATGTTTCAAAATCAGCTTTATTTTAGTTCATGTTTATTTCCCCTGTTAAATTCTAAAATCAGTTTGAAATTAAAATATGATGAAATGATGTCGTGTTGTTGAATTAAATTTGAAGTATATTTCAATAAATTACAGTTCTCATAAAACTTTTTTATGCTTTCTGTTTTACTGGTCCTTGTGAGAGAGCAAACTCTTTTTTCTACCTCTGTTCTTTTTTTTTTTTTTAATAATTATCTTCCATTTTTTTCGGAAGTTGATGGATTCCGGGTACTAATACAAAAATCTTAGGTAGAAAGAAAATGTCATTGCTGTTATTTCTAATTGATAAAATTTAAAAATTACATTTTTGTGTTCTCAGATAATCATTTCTGGACTTGAATTTCTTAAATTTGTATTTTTATAAATTACATTTCAGTTATCTTGAATTTTTTTGTTTACAGTTATGAAGTTCAGTCAATATTAGTTTTGTACTACTTTTACACTGCCATAATATGCCTCAGTATTAACAGGTATTTATTTTTTAAATAATAAAATGCAAATAACTTAATTTTAATCTGATATGAATATCAATCTAGTCCTGTAAAATTCATATGAATTTGTTTTCCATGCACTTGTTCATCGAGCAAAAATTAAGTCTAATAGATAAATGTTAATGTTATAAGACTATAATATATGTAATTGAACTTTCTGAATTTATAGAAAGTAAACCTTTAAAGCAAAATGAAAGTTTTGGTAATACTGTTATTTATATAAGTGCATCATTTTGTTTTTCATTGTAAACAGTGATTGTCAGAGACAAATTTTAATTATCATTATATAGTTGGGACTTGATGATTTTTGAAAATTCTTTCAGGGAAATATTTAGTTGAAAAGAATTTTAAATGAAAGTAAATTTACTACCTTTTTTATAATTTTTTTTGCAATTTAAACTACATTTGATGTTATGTACTGTGTTAAGAATACATACTAAATTGTTTCTGCTAATATATGCAGATATAATCATACACCCTTAATATTTGAGTAAAATATGTTGGATTTTTTTTTTTTTTTTTTTTTTTTTTTTTTTTTTGCTTGTACATTAGTTCAGTTTTGTTTGTGACTTTAACAGCTTTTCTGTAGGTAATTTATAACATGTAGTATGAAAGCAGTTCAGGTGTTTTAGTAAATAATATGAAATGAAGTCTTCTTTACATTAAAAATAGAATAGTAAATATTTTGCAAATTAATTTAAATACTTTTCTTGAAAACCCACCCTATATTTGCTTCCCAAACTTCTTATATGCATGATATTTTATAAATAAACTAAAATTTTTATAATTTATGTATAAGAATACATTTATAATTTAATTACTTTTTATTAAAATAGTTTGTCTAAAAAAAGAAACTAATTTAAAGGCCCATTTTCTTTAAACTGTTTAAAATAAGTAAATTAAATAGTATGTTTTGAATTCTTAAGAAAAGGATAGTATTTCTCATAATATTACCGAATATGTATTTTGCATTTCAGTATACACAATAATGTTTGAGCAATATTTCTTATTCTTTATAGTATTCCAGATTAAAACTTGACTGTTACCATCTTTCTTTTGTATTTTTGCATAATACTTTGCAAAGTGCTGTACATGTGTGAACAATTGTTTAAAGTATATTTTTACTTGTGATGTGGTGGAATGTTTTTCCATTATTTTAAAATTTAAAGATATTGTGATATTGTCTTTGATTGTTGCTTTAGGAAAATCAATACTGACGATGCTGAAAAAAGCTTTCACAAACTAATTTTTGTTTTGTTGGTGGTTACTTGTTTGAATTTATTCTGTTATTCACTAATTTTACTATTTATATTTTATAACTATTGTGTTTTTATTTGTAGTATGTGTAGTTTTAATAATATCGACGTTATAAATATTTAATTTATACTCTTATTTACTGTATTAATACTGATTAAGAAGTTTAATTGGTTTGCATATAAATCCAGATATATTTTAATATCAAAAGTTGTGTTTTGTGATAGTTAAAATGCATGTATTATTTAAGGAGTGCCAGGTTAAATAAATATTTTTAAAGTAATTTACCTGAAGCCTTGCTTATTTAAATCGTAAATATTAAAAGTAAGATCTATAAAAATTATTCTTCCTAACAAAGGTCACTATTTAGTTATTTAGTATTTCGTTTTATCTCTCTTATCCCCAGTAATTAATTTTTGCAACAGTGAAACATTAAAAATTCATAGAATGATTTATTGTTTATTTCCAAGTCAGACAGGAAGATTTTTTAAATTAATTTTTACTATAGCACGTTTATTCTTATCACTATTATGCTGTATATTTTGTATTATATGCACAAAACAAACAATGCTGTAATAAAAGTTACAAGTAAATAAGTCTCATGTTTATTAATTATAGTTACTAAACTTTTAAATTTAAAATGAAACTTTCTGCTGAAATTTATATTTATTTGTTTCTAGTATCCTGATATTGCACTGTGAAAATCTAAGTTTTAAAGAAATTAAGCTTTGTAATTTAGTGTTCACAGTAACATTTTTAAAGAATATAGTTAAATGTATAAAGTTCAATAAAAGTATTTTTGTAACTTGAGAATAATATCTAATCTGCATTAAATGTAGTATTTTTACAGCTGCCTCAGGTGCATTGGTCATAATTCTGTTGGTGACTTTCCCGTATGTGTAAAAATTTAGTATATTTGAAATACATATATAAGTAACATATATATGTAAATGATTCATTTGAATATTAACAAATACATTATATGGGTAGAATTTTTATGCAATTATTTTTTATTCAAATTTCTCATTAAATTTAATTTCTGATGGTCCTGATCATGCTAGTTGCATGTTTAGGAATCTGTGTTTTGCTTTTATTGAGACATGCCTGCCTACATGCCCTTATTGAAATTAGTCTGATCATATATTTGTATAAATTCTGAAGCCTGTGCTGTCCAGAAAATTTGTGATGTGAAACAATTTTGATGATGAAATCATGTTATGTTGTCACTTGTTAAGAAACTTAAAATTTTATATGTAAAAGTATCACAAGATGTTTTAGAGAAGAACAGTGGGGAAAAAGCAAAACAAATAGACAGGCCAGTACTGAATAGGGATTAATAACTGAAAAATGTGAAACAAAATTAGTTGCAATACGATTGTTTTCGAAATTCATAAAAGTTCTAGAAGGATGTTTGAACAACTCCTTTACATTTTTAAAATGAGAGCCCTTCTGTTAAACATTAATGCTATTTACATTGTGACTAGTATATAACTTAATTCTATGCCAGATGGCATTGTATTGAATCTTGAATGAGATTAAGAATGTTTTTGAAACATTTTATATATAAAATATTTCATACCTGACAATTGGCTGGGTAGTTTGTTCAGATGAAAAGGAATATAAATTTTCTCACTTGTGTCTTTATGATAGCAACATGAACAGACGTCTATTGATTACACATTTTAGGACAGTGAAAAAAATTCAAAGTTAGTCCTATTATTCTATTTTATTTCTTTTTAGGCCACGGTGGCCTTGTGGTAAGATTTTGGTTTTAGGGCTGGAGGGTTCCAGGTTTGAAACTGAAACTGATTCTGTTGAAAATCCTCCGTGTATGTGGGCCTGTTGCACGTTATATCATACATAGGGGGCAAAATGTCCTCCTGCTAGAGAGATGTGGAAGTTTGGAAAGAGGGGAGCCAGCTCAGGTGTTATCCTCATCATCTGACCACGGTTCAAAATCACAAAGTCCGTCCCAAAATTGTTCTCATGTTGCTTCAAAATGGGATGTTAATATAACTAAACTATTTCCTTTTATTTCTCGATTTCAACTATCCAGGGGTGGAAAATAGTTTTGTTAATGGAAATTAGATTTCAAAATAAATTTTTTTAGTGAATTTTGTATATTGTATTATCTTTGCAGATTATCATTAAATAAAAATTAACTGAACAAAAAATTTTTCCTTACCCTTTTAGCCCTAATGGATATAAACATCCTGGACATTAGACTTCATTCCCTATTGGGTAAATAAATCCCACTTTTACATGGGTTTACTACATACTACTTTTCATAGTTAAATTTAATCATTCAAGAGTTGGGTTGAAACTGAATAAACCAACAGAAATTATTCTAGGAAATACGGAACTTGATATGAAGGAATTGGAAAATCAAGCATTTAATAAATAGTGCTCTTCTAGTGTAGCATTCCACAACCAAACCTAAATTCTATGTGCTAAAGCTCAAACCTAAGTATTGCTAGTGCTAAGTTGTCTGCTAATCACTATTTATCGTGGTTGTGAAATTAATTTTGTTAAATGTTGTAGAGAATTTGCATGTTTGCTTTTATTTTTTTAATTATAAGCTGTTTTTTTCTGTTTCCAGTAAGACCTGAAAGAGGACAGATTTGTTATGAAACTGTATAGACTGCTTAACAATATTCTTCTTTTATTTCACACAGTTGTGTTGCTAATAATAATGCTCCTGTATTGGTTTCTGTGTCCCTCACCAACCCTAGTTTTACCCTGGTTTTTACAATATCGAAATTATTTATATATGTTAATAATGGAAATAATACTGATTCTGTTAACTACTTCTTGAGAAACTTAGCACGAGGCTTTGGTTTATTTATGTGAAATCATGGTCTTACATAAAATCTTACAACTGGCTGTGTTTTAACAGTTAAACAGACCCTCATACCAATAAGCTACCGACATTGACAACTAATGGCTTTGATAAAAAAGATTGTGAAATAAAATTTCTCTAGTAAGTCTATTATTTTAAGTTCTGAAAACTGTTGTAGAAGTAAACTAAAACAATCAGAAGTGAAATTTGAAAAAAAAAAAAAAAAAAATGATTGCACACTTTGAGATATGTACATAGCCAATACTTAAATGATTATATATGCTAAAGGATATACCATTCTAGTCGTTTGTTTTTTATCGTGGGTGTTTAAAAAAACATCAAATTTAGTGTCAAAAATTATTGAAAAATTTATTTTAAGTCATAAAACTTTTTGTTTATTATACTTTTTTGTATTACCGTACAATCCCGGTTAACCAAACTAAACATGGGAAGCCATTTCGGATAATGATTTTTTTTATTAAGCCATGAACATCTATTACTATTTTGTATCTAATTACAGCGCATAATTCTGAAGTGTTTTGAGTGTAAAAAGAATTCAAAACTCTCTTTGTAGGCTACACTTATGTTCTTTATTAAAGTTAACCCTTTGTTGGGCACTATGTGCTCATAGGCACAGGTAAACAATATCGTAATTAATATTGTTAATACACATAAATTTTAATTTTAGGATTCTAAAATTAATCACTTTTTTTGGGGAGGCATAAAAGGAAAAAGTTGCAAAAAAAAATCCCTCTTTTGCGATTATTTCCATGCAGTACAATGCATGTTTCTTAAATTTCTGATTTCAGAGGCATTTCGGTTATCCCGAGTTTGGTTAAGCAGGGTTTTAATGTATTTATTAAATTTTAGCATAAATTTCATTTAAAAATACAAAAATGGTGCTTCAAATATTTTTAAAAAAAGCCCCCCCCCCAGCGTTGCCGGTTACCTTTTTAATCTGCAAAGTAAAAGAAGTGGGGTGTATAGATTGATGCCTCTTTCACTAATATTGCAAAAAAATCTCATTTTTTTTTATTTCCTGTTTCTTTCCTTACAAAACTACACAGTGTGTCCCAAAAAAGTGGAACAAGCATTTATTTCCTTAAATATTGCACCTAGACATATACTTCCAATTTCAGAGTTTCATGAAATAAAGTAGGAATTTGTGTGAAAACACTTTGGCTTCTGTGGAAGTTGAAAATAAAAAGTTACAAAAATTAAATTTTTGTACATTCTCCATAGTGCTAAAGTGTTAATGAGCAAAATGTTCCTCTTACATTCCTTATGTATAAATTAAGAGTTTCACAATTCTATCTGCAAAACTTGTGGAGATATATCAATTTTTAAATTTAAAGGGGCTGCTCACAAATTTATATGGAGAAGCTTATTGCTGAAATGCAAATTGATTCAACAGACAAAAAGTGCAATTATTTGTCTAGTAGTAGTACATCATCCAATTCTTGGATAGAAAAAAAAAATTGTCATTTGCGCATACTGTTACTCAGTTTCATTGGTTGATAGTCAACTATCAACTTGGTGAAGAATGGAAGGACAACTTGAGAAAATTAAAATTTAAGGCATAACAGGAAAACAGCCTAATATTGAACAAGAATATTAAATTATTTGCTCTGAGCGTTGTGCATATTATTAAGCTTTACCTAAAAGCAGTTGCGACTCGTCATTTAGGGCTGCAGAGTTGCAGAACTCGTTAAAATTAATTTTAAAATTCGTATTTTTGTATTTATTTATTTTTCTTTTTCTTACTTCTCCTCTCTGAGAGTTCGGTTAATAATGGAAAAGAATAAAAAAAATGAGAAAAGAAGTCAGAAAATGAATAAACTGGTAAGACAGACAAAGGACGGGGCTGCACACCAAATAGTTTTGGAAAGCACCAAAAATTCGCTCATTGCATACAACTAAGGATATAATGGGAGAAGGTGAATAGCTATCTTTTCTGTCTTGGAGCTTAGCAAGAACTGGATTTTCGGAAGCTCCTGTTCGGCGCTAGGTCAACAAATGCTTTTTTTTTCTTTCCCCCCTTCAATCTCGCCCACGGTTCGCCTTCGCGCTCTTGATTTGTTTTTAATTTCACTTTCACGTTGCCTCAACATGAATTTGGCTGGTTACGATGTATTCGTTTTTTGTTGTTGTAAGTCACTCACCAGAAAAAGATTTGATGGTAATTTTCTAAAATACAATTCAGATAATTACAAGTTTGGGCTATTTAAAGGTAAAACTATTTTTGAAAAATTGTATTTCAATTGTATTCTAGTAATATTTTTGTAACACTGTTTGTTTCTGAACAGATGAGCCGTCCAGTGGTGGCTTTCAGCACATGCTCTAGAGGCGGTCGCATCGTGTCTCTTTCCGCTGGAAGGGTCTCAAACTCTATTTGAATGCAACGCAGAGTGAAGCCGGCGGCGAATATACGACATTGCAGTCTTGTTTCAAAGGTTTCCAAGAAAATTTTATCCACCTTTTTTCTTTAAAAAATAAATGAATGAACGAAAACAGCCAAAGGAAACGTTGGAGGAAATAATGACATACACTATATGTTCAAAAGTATCTGGACACTTTCGGATTTACACACTTTGTCGAATTTCTACAGAAGGGACTGCCTGTGAACTTCGACTACGTAAAAAATAGGCTTGAACTGACATTTTACAATGAAGATTTAATCTCGAGGGTATTTACAGGACAGACCCGAAATTCATGAAGAAAATGATTTGGGTTCCCCCTGTTTCACAGAAAGCTGATAATGATTTGCTACTTATATAAGTGGTTTTATTTGCTGTGTGCAATACTTGCATGTGATTTCGTATTAATAGCACGTATATTCGGGGAGATATAAAGGTTTTTTTTTTTAAATCTTAAATTTTTCCTCATGTTTTTTGCTTATAACATTCAGAATTGTCATCCAAGTTATACGAAATTTACAGAATATGTGACAATATGCCGGCAAAGCATTAGATTAAAATTAAAAGTAAATACTCTGAATATTCGAGCAAATATGAGTATTTGTAGTAAATAATTTTTAACTACGCATGTGAGAAACATAGCATAACTTTTATAAGTTCGAAGCCAGATATATAGCACAAATTATATAAAAATCACAGTTGAATATCATTAATATTTTGAAAGATATCTGCATTGTAGCGAGTTGAATTTCAGTTTTTCTCTAAGAGAAGCTAAATGATGAAAGGTTTTCCAAAAATTGATATTATTTAAACTTGAATCCTCCAATAGCAATCGTCGAACTGCCATTTTAATTGTGTATTTAATTTATAGTATGTATGGGTATTCAGTATATTCAACATTCATACAATTCAATAAAATTATTCAAAGATTCAAGTTTATTTTGAAAATTTTGTAACTACATATAGTTAATTTTTAAATAATAATAAATCCTAAAACCTCTAAAATCCTAAATTTATTATCTTTGTCCTACGTTAAATTGTTCGTTATGATTTTCGACATTTTTACGATTCCTTATAATAAATATGTTAATTTATGAATGAATAGCAGAAAAACGATAATATCTAGTTGAAACAAGATATATGATTAAAAATACATTTCTAACTAAATGCCCTATTAAATAGAAAAATGGTTGCAAAATAAAACCGTGGGAAATATTATTTTAATATAGACATCATAGAAATAAAAGTACGTGAAACCTCTCTTTAGCGGCCACCCTCCGTTCCAAGGAAAATTAGCCATTCAGGAGATTGGCCATTTTAAAAGAGTTTCATGTTTGGAAGTAAAGACATGTATTTAAACAAGATCTTGTCATTTCTGACAAAAAGAATTTTAAGAATCATTTAAAGAGAAGAGTATTAGATTTTTTCCCCTTTTTCTTTGAAAAAATATACAATTTGTGTTTGCTTGGATCTCTTTTGGAAGTAACTTTTTTTCGATTTTGTTTTTTAATTGGAAAACCTCATCCCTAATCGATTCGTCGATAGCTGTTGAGGAATGAACAATAATATCGTCAGTTTTTCCTGTTGAGCTGAAAGCTCCATTTGCTTATCAGTCGCTTCTTTGTCAGAGTTCGAATCAGCGCATCAAAGTCGCAAAGTTTTGAATGCCCCAACCCGGTAAAAGCTGAAGTTCACTTTTCTCTTCATATTGAAAAATGAATGATTAATTTCGGTCTGATTTTAGGTATTATTTTTGAGTGAATGCATTTTTTTTTTGTTCTTTTTTTCCTCTCTTTTCTCTTAATAAAAGGTCGAAAGTCAGAGACGAAAGGAATGGATTTCATTGAAGCTGAACGGGTGATCATCCAAGTCGCTCAGAAGGGTTTGAGTGGCCGTTCCGAGGTATTATTTTAACATTATGTCTATGGGTCAAAAATTCCGTACCAAACAAAAGTGGCCGTTGAGAGGGGTGGTCGCTTACAGAAGTTTCACTCTACATCAAAAAATTTCATGCAGCGAGGGAAAAAAATAAAAAGTTAAATTGTAGTTTTTAAAAAACCTTCTACTAGGGGTTTAAAAATTATGTTTTAAAAGTGTAACGCTGGTAATTTTTTTTTATCTTCCTGTTTGACGAATCTACTAAATTTAAAATGCTTTAATAGTATTTTTCATACGAGTCGGATAATCATTTGGGAACAGTGGCGAATCCAGGGGAGGGGCGAGGGGGCTGCCGCCCCCCCCCCCCCCAGAGCTAAACCAAAATTCTTGATTTAATTTAAAATCCCTACAACTGTTTGACCTTAATTTTCATTTAAAAAGAATAGTAATAAAATCGTGACATCATTGCTTTCTGACTTGACAGGCTCGAAAATTTTCCTACTTTTCTAGTCATTCCACTTGCACTTGTAGCGTTGGCGCGGTCGAAAACATTTTTTGGCCAGCTATTTCATTGTATTTTTTATTAAATTATCGAAAGTATTGTAGTGCTCTTTATGATTCTTATTGTCAGGTGAGTAAAGTTAAAAGTGTTTTGGTTTACATAAGCCATGAGGTTTGACATTCGTCACTACGATACAAAATTTTTATGACCTCAGCCCCCCCCCCCCCCCCGAACCGAATCCTGGATTCGCCACTGTTTGGGAGGGAATTGGGGGTGGGGAAAGGGGTAACAGGTGTCTGAAGGAAAGACCGAGGATTTCATAATTATCATTTTTTAACCATCCACACCCCGCATTCAAAAAGTTCGAGGCTTTTAAAGCTGCTTTGCCGCAACTAAACGTCAGGAATACTGGTCAACAATTAAGCTTATATTCTTTGTCAAAATGAGGGAAAATAAAAATTGGCGATCCGGCAAATAATAATATAAGAGTTGTCTTCAAATTAAATAACGAATATCAGAAGATAAAGCATAGACGAAAAATTAAAAGCACAAAATAAGTTTATTTTACGTTACGCTTTAATCGTCAATCGAGTTTTCCTAAGAGGGGCCTCAAAATAATTTTACGCCTGTGCCCTCATATTGTCTGCCTCTGGAGCCGTCACTGCTTTGGGTATTTTTCTATGGTTCACAAGATAAATTATTTTTGGAAATACTACAATTAATGTATCATTTGACTTTTTAGATTTAACAACGGTTAACATATACATTGTTATTACCGGATTCCGCCCTTTTAATAACTTATTGAAATGTGTAAAAATATCCTTGAAATGTACATCGAAAAACTGGATCAAACAGCAGTCAAGGTATCTAACAAGGGGAGGGCACAATTTGGGAAATTCAGTTCGGGATGAAACTTGGCATATTAGTAGCATACCTTTAGGGTGTTCACCCATTAATCTAATAAAGTGCAATGATCCGCCAATTCGGAGAAAATTGCCCTCAAACTTTCAGCACAGCTTATATACCAGTAAGTGATCACCAGTAGTTATTCTGAAATTTTAAGTTGGGTTGGGGAGACGTCACTTTTCCGCACGTTAATAACGGGAAAAGTGAAGTCTCCCAACCTTAAACTCAGGGTACCCTGAACTAGACCCTCTGCGTTTGACAAGGTTCTACCCAGATAGTTAGTTTGCAGCAAGCTTGCCACAAATTTGTCATGACAAGAGTGCAAGTTTGCCACAAATTTGTCATGACAAGTGTGCAAGCTTGCAGTAAACTTGCAGCAAGTTAACGAAAGCTCCGAAGTCACCATGAAACGAACTTGCAGCAAACTTGCCGTGCACACTTACAGCAAATTAAAGCAAAAAGAGAGTACGAAACACAACCCAGGATAGAACTCGCGACCTCCCGGTTCCGAAGCGGGGACGCTAACCGTTGAGCCAGCTGAACTCTGAGAGGAGAGGATAGATTTCGCTAAAACATCGTTCGATGCGATTCGTATACGATTTATTTTAAACTATTTTCTGGTTTTCATTAATTTTTTGAGTTGAGAATACGATTTGAAGTCAAAGAGAGAGCGATTTTCGCTAATAACTACGTTTTGCTAGTAGAATAAATTATGAAATTAGAGTTCAAAAGTAATTACTTTAAAATGGGACAAAATGTGTAGTTATTATTTTTCAACAAACACCGACTGTTTTTTAGATTTAATTTTGTTTATAAACGTTAAAATTTCAAAAAAAAAATAAAAAAAGAAAAAGGTGATATAGTTTTCTTTAAAGTGAGAGTGATATATTTAGTAAAAAGATGGAAAATGCTTCAACAATTTTTTTTATAAAAAAGTTATTTTTTTCACAAATTATCATTGATTTATTGAATTAATAAAAAAGAATTACGGTCTAGGAGATGCTATTAAAAATCGGATGTTTTTTAAAACAGAGACAAAGATAATTATCTCTTTATTGTGCTATCTTTGCAGGAAGCTTGTTTTGCATACTTGCTGCAAGTTTGATTTGCAAAGAGGTGGCGCTACTTGTCACATCGAACTTGCTACAAGTTCGATTCAAGTTTGACGCGTCAAATTTTGCCATGACAAGTCAAAATCAAACTTGCTGCAAACTTACGTGCTATCTGGGTAACTGCATCCGAGTTAGTTTTGAGAAAAACGAGTTTAAAGTTTTCACCGCTTACAACTTTTTTTTATTTATGTCTAATTTAATTAATATTATAATTATATTAAAAGGCTTTTGTTTAGAGGTTCTACACTTTATTTTAAAAAAAATTATATTTCATTCCTTTGTTTTCGAACACAGCAAAATGCAATTAGAACCTTGTTCAAAACAGAAATAGCTTTCGCAAAAGAGACTTGGTTCTAACTGCACATAGAACTTTGTCAAACTAACACTTTTATTATATAAATTACAATGGTGTGGTACAAAGTTCTAACTCGATACGAAATTTAATGGAAAAAACAAATCAAATTTTGTAGCTTGATAAATGGAAAGGCACTGTTTAGTAGGTTTATTAAAAATGTAATATAGCATTATAATATTCCCTATCCTGTTTATAGGCACGAAAGGAAATGCTGTTGTTTTCTTTTTTTGATCACTTACTTCTTTTGAACCTTAGGTGTTACTTGGAACACACTCAAATTGCAGTTTTCTGAGGTCTTTTTTCTCTTTAATATGTTTTTGCGAGCCTCTTATAGATGTCTAAGCAAACTTGATATTTGCAGAATTTTCAGGTTCCAATTTGTCGTGGGATGTTTTGAAATTCATCGTGTGCAGGGTTCTCGAAAATTTTAAAATTGCCACGCTAGTGAATGGCACAATCTTATAATTTAAGAGCTTTGCTGTGTTCCTTGAAAATCTTTAAAGTCATCAGGCCGCATTTATATGACACGATATGAATGGTATTGACTTGTTTTAAAATTCTAATTAATCCAAGTGGAGAATAGAAGTAAGTGTTGTTAATGGCTTTTTTAATGTTGCTGTGAACGCTATCAACTTCTTGGACGCATGCATGTCCTGGTAAAGAGTACTTCATAGTTACTGATTTTACTTGAGGATTATCCTTGAGAAAATGCAGAACTGAGTTTGAAATGATTGAATTCGGTTTTGTGGAACACTCGAATCCGACCATGTTATCAACACAGTTATGTCATTTTCCTCAGTTAGTACAGTCAGTATTTTGTGAAAAGCACTAGCAATATCATTACCAGCGCGGCCAGATAAATTTTCACTCCACAAGGCACAATATACTTGTTTAGTAGGCGTGTAGTACGCAGTCAAATTGTAGATGTTTAATTTTCTCAGGTAAAATAAAGAACTAATATTAACATGTGGAGTCGGTATTACATTTTGTAAGTCAAATAGCAATACAGGCAAATCTTTGTTTTTCTTCTCCTCACTCCTAACTTCTCGCATGTTCATTTTTGACGTTTGATGCACATCATACTCATATTTAACATCATCCGTCAGTGTTTGAGCTTGTTTCGACACTTTGAATTTCTCGCAAAGGTCACATCTGTCGCTTTTTGGGAAGTGAAATCCAAGGTTAAACTCCGTGACAAATATTCTGTTGTACATTGATTTTCTAACTGCAGTTATTTTTTCAGTGCAACACTGTTGGAGGTACAATTCATACATTTTCCCAATACTGAGGTGAGAACCCAGATATTAACAGAGCCCAGATATATTAGATTTAAAACAGTACACAAAACTTTTATAATGAATGCAAATCCTCGTTAGTGCTCAATCAAACAATCATAGCCTGCTAGACTAATGATACAGCTGATTAAAAGTCAAAATAAAAGCAGATAGAACCTTCTCAAGGAAAAGACGCAGTTAGAACTTTCTCAAGGAAAAGGCGCAGTTAGAACTTTCTCAAACTGAAAAGTATAAATATTGTCTGCAGTGATAGAATCATGACACACTAGTAGTTCGTTTATTTACCACTAGAATTCAAATAGAGGCAGTTCATTTTATAGATCTAACTTAGTATAATAGTATTAACTCATAATCTGTATTTCGGCGAAAATGTCAGAACCTTGTCAAACCAAAAGGGAACGAAATGGCTCGGGTGTCAGCGCGCTTGCCTACTGTCCGCTTGGTCAACGGTTCGGTCCTTTGTGTGTTTCTTTCATTTTTATTTTTTAAAATTAAATGTAAAATTAAAGAAATATTTTTAAATTAAAATATTAATTATTTTTATGCATAAAATAACTGTTCATTCATATGATACTTGGATTATAGTTAAAATTTAATTGATAAGCAGTAAAATAATTATAAATACATTTTTAATGGTGGTAAATAACAACTGTAATTAAAATTGCAATCTTAAAATCATTAAAAGTTTTAAATTTTTGGGTTTTTATATTTACAAATACTTCGTTTTTACTTTATCTTGAAAACAAAAGAGAGCAGATGTTAATGCATTGAATACATTTGCGGACGGTCTATTAATTTAATGGTCGAATGCAAATAGTAGAGAGCAGCTGTTAATCTATTAAATGCGTAGGCAGATGGTACAAAATTTCAATGATTGAAAAGGGACAAATGTGTAATTGTTTTTACTCACTATCGTATGAAATTCTTCTATAGTGCTACTCTTATTCCTTTAGAAACTCTGAACAAACGTGGCTATTCATCTTGGATTTTGAAGCGTTTCATATCGTTTTTTGGTTAAATTAGCATGATACAGATAGTTAAAATATTCTATGAATAAGTATATTGCTAGTGTATCGGAGTTTTAAGATGGATCGCACAAGAATCACTTAAAGAACCGTTGTTCTTGTGAACAATCGTTATTTATTATTTGTGGAACATGTGAAAATATTTTTTCCAATGTTTTAATGATAATTATCATTCTGGTTCTTGTATGTAATTAAATGTAGAAATATGAATTACTAGTAATAAACGAAAGATAAATTTAAAATTAATTATTAAATGTAGAACGAATTTCTAAAATTTATGAACGATAAAGCCTAAACAAAAATGTTTCCTGATGTGCATCATTTATCACCATTAAAGATGTGTTTATAATTATTTTACTGCTTATAAATTAAATTTTTACTATAATTCAAGTATCATATGAATGAACAGTTATTTTATGCATAAAACTAATTAATATTTTAATTAAAAATATTTCTTTAATTTTTCATTTAATTTTAAATAATTTTGGAAAAAATAAAAATGAAAGAAACAGAGCTAGGACAAAACCATTGACCAAGCATATAGTAGGCAAGCGCGCTGACACCCGAGCCATTTGGCTGCTAACTACTGGTGATCACTTACTGGTATACAAGCTGTGCCCAAAGTTTGAGGGCAATTTTCTCCGAATTGGCGGATCATTGCACTTTATTAGATTAATGGGTGAACACCCTAAAGATATGCTACTAATATGCCAAGATTCATCTTGAACTGAATTTTCCCAAGTCGTGCCCTCTCCTTATAAGTAAAAGTGATCAAGTCAATAAATTTGTCTTCTTATATGTATAAGTTTTGCAGATAGAAGCGTGCAACTTTATATGAGAATAGATGAATGTAAGAGAAACATTTTACTGATTGACATTTTTGCAGTATGGGGGGGAGGGCGTATAAAAATTTTATTTTTTGAACTTTTTCTTACCAATCGCCGTAGAAGCCAAAGTGTTTTCATACAAATTCTCACCGGATTTGATGAAACTTTGTATTTGGAAGTATAAGTCTAGGATCAATATTTAACCTCAAAAGTAGGTCTACCCCCGCCCTACCTTGGCACTCGGGTCATCTGAGTGACAGTCGCTTCAATAGCTTCATGTACTGAGGTCGGATTCCTAGTAGCCAATCACCTGGCCATGGCCCGACCCCTCCTGAAAGAGGCACGTACTATCACTAGAGGGAGATAACACAACCCCCACCATTACTATATCCCCAGGGAAAGCGAGTTCCTGCTTACTTATCCGGCGGCCACTCATCCTTGTACTCGCTGTGTCCCTCCGGGGGAGTAGAATCAATATTTAACACAATAAACGCTTGTTCCACTTTTTTGGGACATTCTGCATACAATTGATGTTAAACATGCGCATGAACATGTAGTTATAGTTAACAAATAAATATTTACATATCACAGATACCAAGAATAAGACAACGGCTGGAGAGCTGGAAAAACTGGTTACAGGACTCTTGGGCTAATTCTCATAATTTTTTGATGTAAGAAAGTCCCTATTTGGAAGTTAAAGCACCGTAAAAGAAAACAGTCTGGTACCGGAAATGAGAAGTGTTCCAATAAAACAATGTATTTCCGCACTTATTTCTTCCTGGTCTTTCGCTAAAAGAAAGATTCTCCCATCAAATCCATATTGATAACAGCATTCTCGGGCCATTTCCCAGAAGAGCGGATTTTCTTTAGTTAGTTCGCTGATGAGGTTTGATGGCGCTGAAATGAGATATGGCCATGCTGCGACAAATAAACTTTATTTAAGCGAGCAATAACTTAAATATCGGTTAATCAATATATTCACATCAAAAAAATGTTTTGTGGATTCCATTCAGGAGTTTTCAAACGTCCAAGTGAGAAAATGATCACCAGTCGTTAAAACTTCATTAGTTGTTTTGAAAATTAATCTAACAGATTAAAAATGATTCGGTATATTCGTGAAAGATATTGTAAAATAATATAATTAATATACAATAAGAAATATACATTCTTCAATAATTTGGATTCATTATTAAAATAGTGTAATTATATAACCTCTTATAAATCTGATATTTGAAAAAAAAATCGCGCACTGTAGTTTTTTAAACTTAATTAATTGACAATAGATGAATAGTTACAATTACTGACTAAAAAACTAAGACAAAAAAAATTTTGAAAAAGAAGGAAAGAAAAAGAGAGGGAAAATACCCGCCCCCCCCCCCCCCCTAGTAAATATTTTGAATGTTTTGAAAACGCATGATATCTATATTTGGATCATTAAAATTTAATAATTGAATTAAAATTTCTATTCGATTTTTTCTTCAGAGGGCCTTCATAGGAGGGGCGTAATTTTATATGTAATAGTTTTCTATTTTTTTTTTTTGTATGTATACAATAATAGACTCTTAGAAATTCGCAAGACACATATGAAAGAAAAACAACAGACACGTATGTCAGTTATAAAATGGAAAAACCGTACAATATTTTATACAAAAACAACATTATATATAATACTTTGATTCAGAAACAAAAGTTACATTGAGACAACTACTAACATTCAATGTGAGAGATGAATATTATGATCGGTTTCAGACCTCAAAAGCACTATCTTGCTGCATAGCCTGGTCTGATAAAACTGTCAATGGAGCTCGAATTTTCTTAGTAACTCTGTGTGGAGCTGTTTGTCTATTATCACTTACTATGCCGTCAAGGATACAGCGCCTGGTTACTTATAAAGAGATTTACCACTAGGCCACTCCACTTTTTTTGGAACACAGCATGCCAAAATCCTTCGTCAAGGTAAGAATCCGATGAGAAATGGTGTATACCAGGGAAAAAGTTGGATTTTCATTCCTCTCACTAGTCATTAAACTGAAATACGATTGTGCATTTGGGGGACAGAGACCTCTCTCACAAAAGCGAAAACCACAAAATGGGGGAGGGGGAATTTGTGTGCGAGTCAGTCTGGGGAAACCAGGGCAGGGGGACCCGTTTTGAAAGAGAGGGGAGGAGGAGGCGCAGTAGCCTAGGGCAGGGGTCGGCAACCTGTGGCTCGCGAGCCGCATGCGGCTCTTTTGACGTAAAGTTGCGGCTCTCCAGTTCCATACGAAAAAATTAATTTATTAGCAAAACCCTTAAAAAATAAGAATATATTTTTAAGTACCTAATTTCTCAATAGCTTCTATTTTAATAATCGTTAATTACAAATCACTACGCTTAACATTTCCGTAATGAGATAAATTTGAACTATTGTTTTGTTCTTAGAGATGAGACTCAGTAACCATGTTTATCTTTCAGCCAATTGCATTCCATCTCCGTCTCACCCAAACAACCACCGTCTAGACTCTAGACATGTTGTCAGAGCCTTCTGACTTGTCTCATTGGCCACGAAAAATACACACACAATAAGAAGTCAAATTTGGAGAGACACTTCACTACAAAACAAACCCAGTTTGCTGGTAAATATCCAACCGGTGACGCACGAAAAAAGCTGTTGAAGAGCTCCAAAAAAAAACAACAACAGTCAAGTTCCATGCTAAGTAACTGGGCGCAATCTTCCAATAATGTAAATCTGGCAAGCTTTGCAGTATCATTAGAAATTGCAAAAAGAGGAAAACCATTCACAGATGGTGAGTACGTCAAAGATTGTTTTATACGTGCGTCTGAAGAACTGTTTCGTGATTTTAAAAACAAAGTAGAATCACGAAAAAAATCAAAGATTTGCCATTATCTGCTAAAGCAGTACAAGATAGAACTGTTAAAATGTCTTCAAATGTAACACATATGCAAGTGGAAGACATTCAACTGGCTTCTGCCTTATCACTTGCTATAGATGAGTCTTAAACATAAACGACATAAAAGACACGGCACAAGTTACCCTTTTCTTTGGTATATGTCGTCCCAAGGTCCAGAAGAAGAACTGCTAGGATTGCTACCGCTCTTAGGGCAAACTCGTGGAGAAGATATAGCAAATGCTGTACAAATATGCCTGGAGACAATGGAATCAATATAAATAAAATCGTTTCTATAGCAACTGATGGAGCCAGAAGTATGACAGGAATACATAGAGGGGCAACATCAATTCTTCAGAAAAAAATAAACCACGAAATTCTAACGTTTTACTGCATAATTCATCAAGAAGCGCTTTGTACCCAAACATTTCGGGCAGAAATAGTTGAGGTCATGAACTTGGTAATTAAGGTTATTAACAGCATCTTGGCAAAAGCACTCTACCATCGCCAGTTTAAAGATTTCCTTGAAGAAATAGATAGCCATTTTTCTGACTTATTTTTGCACAATAAAGTGCGATGGCTTTCCAGAGGTAACGTATTGCAACGTTTTGCTTTGTGCTTGAGTGAAATAAAAACATTCCTCAATGAAAAAAGCACTGACCATCCCGAATTGGAAGAAGACAAATGGCTGCAAAAATTCAACTTTATGGTAGATACCACAATGAAACTAAATGAACTGAATCTAAAACTGCAAGGAAAGGGCAACCCAGCCTACGCCTTGCTTGAAGAAGTAGTTTGTTTCGAAAAAAATTACTTCTTTTGTTGAAGACATGAAGAGCGGTAAATTACTTTATTTTAAAAATCTGAAGCAATATCGCGATGAGACCAATGCAACTATTGACACGAATTACTTCAGCATAGCTTTAAAAAACATGAAGGATGGATTCGCTGAGAGATGCGAGCAATTCAAAACAAACAAAAGTACTCTCGCGTTCATAGTAAATCCTCTCAACACAAATACAAATGAGATCAACATTGAGCCATTTGGAATTGATGCTGGATCGCTTCAAATGCAATTGCTGGGTTTAAAAACCAAAGACTTGTGGAGTGGCAAGTTCACAGAACTCAAGAGCAAGTTGGAAGAGTTGGAGGTCCAGAAATGCATGCACATCGCGCAGCACAAGTGGGCAGCTCTAAAAGAAATTCCGCGAGTTGAGACCCTCACATTCGGCGATGGAATAGTCTTCCAGAATGCTACATTGAGGTGAAGAAGTTGGCATATGGAGTGCTGACAATCTTCGGGTCGACATATTCGTGCGAGCAAGCGTTCTCTTGCATGAACATAATAAAAAGTAAAGTTAGAAGTCAACTAACAAATAAAAATCTAGAGTCGTGCTTGGAACTTAAAACAACAAGTTATAAGCCAGATTTAAATAAACTTTCAAAAGGCATGCAAAGTCAATGCTCCCATTGACGTAACTATCTATATTCGTGTTTTTATATGAATAAATATTGTTCCGTGTTTAAAGCCGTTTATTTTAAATCAAATATATATAAGCAAATACTATAATATTGAAACGAAAAATTTTAGTGGCTCTTTAAAAACTGGGAAATTTTGTAAATTGTAACTTTTGGCTCTTCCGTTTCAATAGGTTGCCGACCCCTGGCCTAGGGGATCGGTTTGCCCGTAGGTAATGGGTTGGCACGGTTCGACCTGTGAATAACCCACCGCATTTTATGGGCTTCTCAACTCAACTCCTCATCCCCACACTCGAGGTGTCTCTCAGTCCCTTTTTATTTTACTTTTCGAATAATAGATGGCGCCAGAGTCTTGGTTGGTTTCATTACGAATGTTGATTATTAGGGCGGGATATTTCTTTGTTTGTGATTAAAGTATAGACATTTTAATTCTCTGCAAGGATGGAGTAAACTTGATTTTTTCCTGCTTTTATTGATATTTTTATGAAGGCATTTCTGCCCGATGGCAGATAATTTTTAATCAATCTTGTTAGCGGTATTATATTTGTTTATTATTTTTAAAAATTCTTTTGTTGTTTCTACTTATCTTGTTCGTCTTTGTTTTGGGGAAATTTCGGGCTATGAGAGGCTGTCGTTAGACGTAAGTCAAGCTTCTTACAGAAAAATTTCCCAGATAATTTGAATCCATTTCGAATTTAGTCTATAGCCCTAGAAAAAGTGGACTAGAATGGAATCCTTGTTTGTTTAATTCTATTCTCTCGGATTATATTGATTGGTTTTTTACTTTCTTTGAATAATCATTGACTTCCTTTGTTTGTTGTATGCAGCGGCATATTGCGCGCTACTTAAACATTGTTTAATTCCTAATTTAATTTATTTAATTATATTTATACTCTGCTTTTATATGTAATGTATTCCAACAATTTATAGCTGTTAATAATGTCAAAATCTTCAAGTTTATCTTCAATTTAATGTAATAATTAATTCAGTTCTGAACCAATGTTTTTTTAAATATTTCTAACCACTATTTAGCAATGTTTACAATTTATTTTTTTCTCAGGAACTCTTTTATTACATGAAACTATCATAACTACTCTCTGAAGATTATTTTACCTATTATAGTTACTAGGTTATTGTAAATTAATTTTAAAATATCTTATCTTGTTTTTGAAAATTTTTAAATTAAACTCGGACTCCCAGCAACTTATACACTTTCATGTGTACTTTGTGCAACAATTTTCCAGCAATTTAATCTTAATGTTGTATTTACTAATTTTTTTCTTCAAGTTCTTTCCAATAATTAACAAATAAGCGCAGCAACAACCACATCTTCGTTGAGTGATTGAGTCTGAGATTTCAACCATATAAATTGTCTATATTTTTATATAACTTTTTATGTAGTATATTGAATTTAAATAAACTAAATAATGTTACATTCGACAAGAAGTATCAACAGCCATGATGTTGCACAAAGGCTGCATCTGCAAACTAATACTGGTAATAACATATTATCTAACAATGTACTTAATGTAATTTAATTGGAAGGTTCTTTTCAAAACAAGCATTTAAAAAAATTAAACACTAATGTTCAATATACATGATTAAAATATTAAGCTTAAGCCTGGTGCATGAACCTTAAAGACACATAGACTTTGAATTTTCTAATCAATAGTAACCCTTGTCTTGAAGTTTAATAATAGAATGGTTAATAAGCCTTCTTTCTAGATATTAATTTTAGTAAATCGCATCACAGACTCAAATATCAATCCTATTAAACCTATCCTACGAGCATACATAAAGTGACCATTTATTTTTTTTCAACAAAAAGGGACATTTATAAATTTTTAGGTAATAGTATGTTATAACGAAGTAAACGCATTTTTTTTTCGGTTTTTATTTATAAATGAAAAGAATAGGAACGAAGATATGAAAATAAATAATTTATGACATTTTGTATTTTTCTAAACAAATTTTTGCTTTAGTATATTTGGTGTTGATTTAAAATAAGAATGAAATTCTTGGCAGGATTAATTAAAATTTACTTTGGTAATTAGCATTGCTTTAATTCGACTTGCAACTGTGTTGTTTCGCCCATCCACAACTTTATTCGTAAGAGAATGATCCTTTCTACCGGTGCATTAGTGCCGGGCTGACATAGAATAATTCAATAATTATGCGAAAGTTTGCGTGATTCAAATTATTGGTGTGAGAAAGTGTTTTGAATAATTCCACTTAATAATTTTTGTTTAAAACATTCCCAGTGTTTCATTCTGTCACTGTGCAAGCTAGCAGGCTTCTGACCGACTTACATATGTGTGAGCCATATAGCGCTTGCACCGCCATAGCCGCACTTCTAGGCAATACCGTCCAATTGTTTGATTTTTCGCGTCTTTTTTACTTTCTCGTGTACGAAGCATATAAAGAGAAAGTACTGTAATCGTCAAAAAATTAGAACTCCTTTGAAATTTTTACCGTGGGTTTCTCTCTTTCTGAAAACGGGACATTTTGGTGTCCTGGAGCTGTTCTTAGGGACAACGGGACAAGGCTACCTAAAAACGGGACTGTCCCGTTCAAAAAGTGACGTGTGGTCACATTAAGCATACATCATTTCAATACAAGCCATTTATGTATAATTGTGTTTTGTATCCTATTTACTTATATTTCGTCCACTTTTTTTTAATCTTATTTCTTATATTCTGTGTTTATTTTAATAGTATCAACAAGACTATGTTAGTAATTCCAAAAGGTAACAACCACGATGTTGTAGCGAGGCTGTAACTGCCTAATTTCTTTGTATATTAACAAGACAATAACAATGTCATCATTAAGTTTTGAAGCGGCCTCATTTAGCTGTTGCGAGGCCGTAACTGTGTAATAACACTGTTTTTTAAAAATCTTTTTCAATTATTATTATTATTAATCCACCGGGAGAGAACCGACCAAATAAGGTTTACGGTTATGCAAAACCCTCTCAGCTTAAAGATGAAATACAGAAAGAAGAGGGGAAAAATTAAAACAACAATAATAATTAATACAAGAAGTAAGCTGAAACAGTCTGCAATGAATATCTCAATTGCTGGTGGAAGAGATAAAAGTCTTTCTTAATCCATGATGATATCATGCCTTCGTTCATGAAAGATCTTCATAATACTCAGGGGTCTTTTGTCTTGGACAATATTTTCACACCACGTCCGAAAGGTTTTCAGCACAGGGCGTCGTGAAATGAAAGGGTTTTAAAGATTCTACGCACACCCATCCAAACCGCAAACCGGAGATTTTTAATCTCTGGAGTCAGGGATATGTGGCATCATCGCGGCATCTGGCAACATCCTGAATTATGATTTCATGCAGATCGGACCCGCCCTCTTTTTGATGTCGCCTATCGACCAATAGCGACGAGCCTGTTACTGTATATAAGCACTGATTGCAGCTGTTCACTCTCTTCTCTTCCTTGTTTGTATCATTTGATTAGCTAACTGTATAATGATTTTATGATTTAGTATTTTAATTTAATTGTTTCATTAAATTTGTTATTTTATTAACGAGTAGTCTTGATTCGACTCCGTCACTAGTCACACACGATGGAATACTTCTGATTCATGTGAATACAGGTATGATAGATCTAGAAGCCGAGTAGGGTAGAATCGTACAAGCTAACATGTAGCACTTGAGTGTCAATAGTTGTATGTACCGACTACCTCAGCATCTACATAAATAAATCTCGCCTCTATCAATCCTGTGAAGTTAACTTGACGTAGACTTAGGCCAAGAAGTTACAGATGTGTCGTAGTGTAAAGTAAAGCGTCCGGGAAAGTTGGCTAATTTTGTAACTAAATTTTTAAATTTTGCTGTCTACCCTCTATACTCCAGGGTACTTTTAGGTGTTTATATATTTTTTGCTCCCAATCGCCGCCAGTGATGTCTCCTGTGAACGATTTCTCATTAAGTAATTAAAAAATCATTCAAGACCGCCTTTAGTATGATATTTCATTTTCTTGTTGTTTAACTAACATGGCTCCATCTAAATAGTATAAGTACAATTAATATATTAAACGACCGTCCTACCTAAAGCGAAGATAACATTGAATTAGTTATATAAATTAAAGATTCGTTCTAGAAAAATATTTACTAGTTAAGGTATGTTACCCACCACGAAGAGTCTGTGATGTCTCCCCTTTTCCCACGACGGGTCGGCCAGACCACACCAGCCGAAGTCCCCGAGAGAACGACACAAGATGAGCGTAAGTGGGTCATAAATCTGCCAACCTTACGCAAGCCTACAAGGACCAAGTGGAGTGCGGTTTCTTTTAGCTTTCGGTGGAAAGACCACCCGCGTTTAAGCCGACAAAGACCTCCGTTTAAGATTGACCACAACCAATCAACACCATGAAGGAAGGCACACGACTGCGGTTGGGTGATTTGTCCAGCTTGATGACGAATCACTAGGAGGCAAGACAGAACCACTCCTCTGTCTTTTGAAGGTAAGGTGATTAAAAGAGAGGGGAAGAAGAGAAGAGGAGAGATGAAAAGTAAACAGGCGGAGTGCCACCTCCGTCGTGTTTTTTTGTGATTCCGGAAATCGGAACTCAGAACGACGAACGGGCGTTTTTTTGACCCCGTGTTAGCCGAAAGCATCTCGGCTGGAAAGGTGTCCCTTTGGTGGACCGTTTGCATTTTTTGTCGAGCGTTTGTTCAACCTATATATCTTATATCGACCCTCGGTATTTCTCATAACTCACCCTGAGTTATCTATAGACTGCTGAACTCTCATAGTTCACCGAACTTTAACTATAGAACAGAAATCTTAGAGTATTCTCACCGTTTGTAACTTTGACGTAGTCAAGTTACGTATTGCTCTTCTAACAGTGACTTTAGACTGCATCTCATTGACTCTCGCGATTGATATCCGGAACTTGGTTTACCTTTGTGCTTGTAATATGTATTTAACAAAATGTACATACATTGTATTCTAGAAAATTAATCAAGATTTTAATTAAAATTATTATGCTGAAATTTTGTGACTTCTTTTAAGTCTGCTGATCCTTGATCAAACCTCAGTCAAACTAGGCTACGACACTACAAGGCGAACGAATAGGTCAGAATTTATTGATGGTTATAATGAACGAACGCATTTCCATTTTTGAATTCCATAATATCGACATTAGAATTTGTATGCAACAGATTTCTTACAAGGGAAGAAATGATGAATTAGAAGGAAAGACGGTTAAAATGTAGTTTTTTCAAATTTGTTGATTCTCATGCCAATACGGAGTGATTTCATATAACTTATTAAAATTAATAGTGTAAAAGAGGCAATCTAATGAGAGTGGAATGAAAAATATTAAAACTCTAATCCCTGCTTAAAGAAAGGATTAATCATGAATATTTAGTTTTATTAAATTAAGGCTATTATTAGTTAAAATTTTAAATTCAAAAATAAGACTCAAGTTAGCAAATTTTAATTTCAAAATGGATTTTAAACTGGCTAAGAAACTGCAGGCTACCGCCATTACGACTTATCAAATATGGTTCGTTTGAAATTAAACAACTATGATTTAAATTTGATATTGTTATCAAATATAGATATACTTGTTCTACGAAAGATTCTTTAAAACCGAATGAACATCAACATTTTTTGGAATAGTACAATATTAATAAATTTAACACCACATGTCAAGTGTTTCAACCTTCTTGCCATCACATAGAATTCCAATTATTTTCTGTTTAGAATTAACGTTTCTACCACAAATTGCGAGCTATTTTTCAATTATCTTTTAAGAATCCAATAACGCTTCTTAAATAGCAACCATTCACATGGGTATTACATTTTCCACCTTTCCTTGATTGAGAATTTGGTTTCGCTTCACAAAATTTAATGAGTATTTTCTTAATAAAAAAACTTGTTCAAGGAAGATTGTCTTTTTGAATTTTTCCTTTTAAAATATCAGATACATTGATGCATATGTAATATTATTTCCAACTGAATGTCTTTGTATCAATGCTGCTATGCGTTCTTTTCTGTATTTAAAAAATTTCTGTGTTGAAAGAAATTATAGATTGTTTCATAATGTTGAAATTAATGGACCTCTCTATAAAAAGTTATTTTATCTCTGAGGACAATCTGGAAACGATATTTTATTTACTTAAGTAAAATAAAAACTGTTTCTTGATAAAAAAAGATTTCAGTGCCAACAAAAACAGAAATTTAGAAAGTGGGAACAGAAATCAAATTGGTTTTTCATTTGTTATTTTGCATTTATAAAAATCAAAATAATTCAGGTGAGACAGCATTTACGAAAGTATTTGTATATTTTTATAATTAAATGAATTAGAGTTTACCGAATAAATTATTGAATTGAATACGTGAATACAAAAAAGTTGCATTTGATTTAAATGCTAAGATTTAAAATTCGGCTACTAGTAATTTTGAATCTACATTCATTAGAAATGCTAAGCTTTCAGATAAAAACGCTTTATCTTGAAACGGCTTTTTTTCTCTTAATAAAAGCAATTCTTCTATGCTTATTTTCTATTTAACATCTTAATTAGCATTTGAGACAAGATCTTGAAGCAATAACTTTGTGAAAATTTTATAACAAATCTTCAATAACTTCTTACAATGCACTAATTTTTATTATACGAAAGAAGATTTGGCAGATTTCTGTCGGTGTTGCTTTCTTTGCATTTTTCGAAAAAATTGATTTAATTTCCGCATACATCTGTGATATTCTGGGTTTAAAAGTTTCCTGCTTTTTTTATACATCTCTCTAGTCATATCTCTGCCTTCAAAGTATAGTTGCGAAATAAAAAATGAAAAAATGTAAATCCTCTCTATACTTTTGATTAAACTCTCCCAGACGTTTTCTTAGTAAAATTTCTTTTTCGAACATATTTTAGTTGTGATTCTTTTTTCAAAAACGTTTTCATTTTCTTAGTAGACGGTCAATAAACATAATGGAACCGGATAGAAATAAAACGGAATGAAAAAAAATCGTTAATTACTTAAAAATATCATTTCTAAGAAGAGGAAACTTTCTATTTTTGAACCGTTTAAAAAAGTACAAACTGAAGCCTTTTCAGATTATACATCACTTTTGATTTCCGATCTTTAAATAAACTATTTTTAATGTCTCACCCATGCCTGGAACCAGTCGGGAACCTCCTTTTCCACTGATAAACAGATCTTCCGTTAATAGCTCTTTTCGTATTTCCCGTTCATTTATCATGAGAATTCTAGTAATCTCTCGAGGTTGTCTTTTCTGTTTCTTGTTCATTCTTTCCGCCTCGCATTACATGAAATCAAATGCTACCTAATTAAAAGAACATTTTGAACTTCACTTGCGATCGATTGCTCAGAATGGAAGAGCACTTTTTTATTTCTGTTGCTTACATTTTGCTTGATTCAATTAATTTTGTTAAGGAGCAAATAACTTGTCAGAATCTTTCGACTGATTTAAAAGAGACGAGAACTGTCTAGAAGTATTACGATAGATCATCTGTTAAAAAAGTGATTGAAACATTTAGAAATAAGGTGCATTTTTTTCCTTAAGCAATCTTTTAGTTCAGTAATAGTATTCAAATGAATCACAATGAATTTTTGTGCAACTTTAAACAATTTTTTTCTTCATTTTTGAAGTATTTTAGTGTTGCGCCTGAATGCTCTTTCAGTGTTGAGGTTTTTTATTGTCAACATTCACTAATCTGCAGTGCATCGGTATTTCAGTAGTTCAGTGCTGAGGTATTTTAAGAGATTTTTTCCCATTCAGAGCTTTCTAAGATACAAGATCACGACTCCAAATGGAGTCAAGTGGAAAAATTCGGATAATGCAAAAAATTTTAAAGCATTTCTTATGCAAGAGATTAATAATAGGGTACATCCACCCTTGGACTCTGGAAATTCAACCTTTTGGTGCTTCCTGCGAAAAGAGATAGTTTTTCTTTCTTCATTCAAAAACGCATTCATCAACTGTTTTTACGCAAGAAATTTAAATACTGAACACAGCGGCGGCGATTGGGTTGAAAAAGTAGAAGGGCAAAAAATTTATAGGCATCTAAAAGTACCAGGAAGTTAAGGAGTAGACAACCAAAATGTAAAAATTTAGCTACAAATTTTTAGCTAACTTCCCTGGACACTATTACTTCTTAATAATTCTTAGTTTTGGGTAGCTAAAATGAAACAAAAATTTAATATTTCCAGCAAAAAGAAGGGGGGGGGCGACTGCCTCCCTCACCGCCACTGAATGAAAAATATTGTTTATGGACATCTTGAATTTAATTTTCATGGCTATCTACATGTTTAACACGCAGGGCCGTCTTACCAAATTTGAGCGCCTTGGGCTAGAATAATTTGATGCCCCATCAGAACAGTAACTAGGAATTTGAGCGAAAATTCCTACCTAATAAAATAATTGAGGACCAAAGAAGAATTTGTCCTCTAATTAACGACTTACAATTTTTCCAATCGATGTCTTTAGTAAATAGGATTTAGAAAGTCAGCTTCGCCACCCCTAATCGTATACATGATTAATTTTAAGGATTACATTATAGATATAAAATATATTCATATATTGGTTCTGTATGAATATTTTTTTGAATTAATAGAGCTTAAAAACAATCAACTAGAAAAAGTAGAATAAATTTAAAAATAAATTGAACTTAAACTTTAAACAGAAACAACAAAATAACAAAATTTAAACAATAAAATTTAGACAATAAAATTTATGCAATGTTTAAGTAGCGCGCAATTGCAGCTGCATACAAAAAGCAATGGAAATCAAAATCATTCAAAGAAAGCAAAAAACTGAGAGAATCGAATTAAACAAACAATGAATCCATTCTAGTCCGTTTTATCAAGGGCTAAGGACTTTATTCGAATTGTATTCAAAATATGTGGGAAATTTTTCTGTAAGAAGCTTGCATTACGCCAAATATAGCTTCTCTTAGCCCAAAATTTCCCAACAAAGGAGATCAGTACCATCTAAAAAGCATTATTTTAAAAGAAAAAGGAAAACCAAACACACACGTAAAAACGCTAATAAGATTGATTTAAAATATTATTAGCCTTCGGGCTGAAAAAACAAACTTCATGAAAATAATCTTACCCTACGCTTAGAAGAGAGAAAAAATGTCCTCACGTTATCACAAACCAACGCGAACTTTCCGCCAAAATAAGTAATCATACTTTTTTTAAAGAAAAACTAGAACCATGGCTCCATCTGTATTCGAAAAGATAAAACAAAAGGAGGAAAAACAGGAATGTTAGGGAATGAAACTATTTATACATATTAATAAAAAAAAGCCCTTAGTTTCCATCTATGCTTCAATGAAAAATGAAAGATTTTTTTTTTATATTCCAGACTGCTTTCAAGGATAAGATCTTTAATACCGTGAATATTAAAAGGGAAATGGTTGTCATTGAGATTCTTTAAAAAAAACATTGGAAGTCATTAAAAATCATTTCTATTATTGCATATTTTTTTAATTCTGTTAGCTTGACTAAAAATTACGTTTTTAAAACCCCTAGAATCTATATTGGAATGATAATATTTTGAACTAATACATGTTTATGTAACATTACAAAAATCGATGGCTGTCTATTTACAAGCCCTTATCATATTTTTACTTTTAACATTTTAAAACTATAATTACATAAATTTTTTGGTTCAAAATTAAAATAAAATCAGTATGGTAAATTTTTAGGCGCCTTTGGATCATTCGCGCCCCTGGGGTACAGCCCAATGGATAAAATGGCCCTGTTAACACGTTGACTACCAACTACGAAATAATTCGTAGTTTGCGGTCTTGTCGAGGACGCCTATTCCGAGTTATCTCATAGAAACTTTACTAGTCATTTCCTATGCCATGATAGTTTATTTGCACTATGTTTAACGTTAAGACCATAGTTTATTTGCACTATGTTTAACGTTAAGACCAATATAATATGGCTGAATCATATTGGCTTCTGGGACTGGAAACCTACAATTTGCCTTGCCAGTCGACATATTAATATTCAATGTATATAGATTTTATATTTTAAAATATGTGTAAGTAATTGTACCGCGTAGATTTTAAGTATTTATTTTTAAATTTGTACTTATTTTTATTTAGTGTATTTTTCTTCTTCTACTTTTCATGTAGGTTTTTATGCCAGATTTGTAATTTTTTTTCTAATGTCAAAAATAAAAAAAGGGTTCCATATCTCCCCAAATGATTAAAGAAGCAGTGCTTCTGCTTCCAGACACACGGTTATGGATAGATGTTCCGTTCTCTCAGAGTTTGAAGATTATGTAAAATTAACATTTTTGATACGATATTTGAAACTGATTAGAGAAAAAACTCGGCAAATGCTTGAAACTGAAGTATTCTGTAAATAATTCAAGCCATAGGTTTTATCAAGAAGGAAAACTATTTCATCACCATTTCGTTATAAGAAAACCACATTTTCCTTTCTGGAGGTATTGAGAGATTCATACGAAGTTTATAAATTCAAGTGAACCTAAAGGAGTCACTTCAGAATAAAAAATATTAACATAAATCTGATCATCAAAGATGGATGTTTTGGTCGTTTGAAAACTAATATATCAAGCGTAAAATAAAAGTTCATTTAAACTAATATAACAATGCAAGTTCTTGTTTAATGATGATATATATATATATATATTTATCTAGGTAAAGTTGTTCATGATAGGGTAGAGACGCCGAATTTGGATCGGCGCGCCTAGATTGGTCCGGTATCATAACTTCATTTCTATTAAATATTTAATCCGTAAAATGGGCAAATTATGTTGCAACGATGTAAATGGGATATATGAAATCATTTTTAGGAGAAAGCGTTTTGTAGTTACAGAACAAGTCTGTAGATTTAGGCATCAGCAATCGATTATTTTAACAAAAGACAGAAAGCTCTTTCGCTGTTCTAAATTAAGTAAGAAAGTATGTTATTATATTCTCAGATAGGAAATTTCTTTAGCTACAATTTACTATAATCATTTTATGAAAATAATTTAAAATTAAGGTTAGGGGAATTTTTTTGTTGTAGTAAAAAGGCTGCCTAGATTGGACCACAAACGGTTGCCTAAATTGAACCATTTAAATCAATGGGATTATTATTGTAAAATACAGGAATAGTTCAGTAAGCAGTTTATCACAGCTAGTAGTTCTCATAATTTGGAACTGGAACAAGTCAAACCAAATAAAAAGACCCTTAGACCATCAAATGTTGGATAAAAAAGTATAAAAAGTTAATATACGTGTCATTTATATCGATGGAAAAAAGGGAGAAGAGTATGTGATACAGTGCATAAAACGTCATACTTGGGTTCGTGCATTATGTGGTGGTGTGAATTTGAGAATCAAAAAATATTTTTGCTTTAAATGTGCTAAAAGAAATTGGTGGTCCAATCTGGTCACTCAATGGTCCAATCTACGCAACCGGTTTCCTTGATTGGAGCGATGACATATTTTTTTAAAGTTGATTTTCTCCTAATTTAAAGATTATTTCATAAAAAGTTAATTGCACTGTTCTGGAGATAAATAAACTATAAAAAAATTCAACTACTTGTTTTTCATTGAAATTCCTTCTCCATCACCGTACATTAAAAAATGTCCAAATTCGGCGACTCTCCCCTATTCTATGAAGACCTCTCCTCTCTTTCTCTCAGAAGTTGTTAAGGAAGTACTTAAATTCTATTTTCATATCCCAAATTGGTTTTGAAAAGAAACTGACGAATGAAAATGCATCCTTTGGACTATAGTAAAGCTATTGTTTAATTTTATCAAAAGATCTGAATTATTTTTCATTTAGAAGAAAGAAAATTCAAAGGTTGCTCTTTAATTTCGACTGGAGATTTAACATATTGACTTTCAGGAAGAGAAATCATTTTCAGCCAAGAGTGTCAGATCTCAACAACCTTTGGAAAATTGTTCTATATTCCGCCTGAAAAATTTCTTCTTTTTCATGCCAAACCAACATCCTTTTCTCAAAAATTGAAATGATTCTATAGATTGTTTAAACTTAGTTTCCAGATTGAGTAAAAAAAGTGATATTGTCGCGTAGATAAAGTTAGCGTGGATAATCAATTGGATGCATCGAATGAAGACAAAGCTCGTTAACCTCAACTCGAGACTTTATTCCCCAAACTAAATATTACATCTGCTTATATAAAGTTGGCGAAACAGTTAATAATACAGTTACAGTTAATAAGCATAACTAAGGGGTAATTTACATATAAGAAATTTACATAAATGCTATTTTGCATATAAATTAAATAATCGAAATAATAATTGAAAACATAAAAGTCCAGGGATTCGAACCCGAGTCCTTTGGCATCGTAGAGCAGCGCTCTAACCATTCGAAGACCGTGACATTTCTCCCTCCTTAGGAGGAGTCAGCGTCCCGCTGTAATCTGGCCTGGCTCCTTGTGACAGGTCTCCTAGGAATCCTGTGCGCTCCTGCGTCATCTAGTTGTTTCTGTGGGTCACAATAGGGTTTCAACCTCAGGACGTGGACTATGTCTTTTTTACTTTGTCGTCTGCTATTCACTTCTATACTTTGTACTTCATATGTTACGTCAGATAGGCGTCGAGTTATTCTGTAAGGACCGAAGTAGCGTCTAAGGAGCTTTTCGGAAAGTCCCACTTTTTGTACTGGGGTAAATACCCAAACTAAGTCGCCAACATTGTAATTGACTGGTCGG